>JARFNW010134922.1:214-10973 GCA_031763155.1 Dirona albolineata | reverse complement strand
GTCGTAGGAAAACGGTAAAAACAGATTATCGATGCGCAGAATGGCCTTGTCGTCTGCTCTGACTGTTTGGTTTGTGCGAAGAAAAATATGGAAATTAACTAAGAAACCGAATGTGAACGCGGAAGGGCTCCGGTGGTATAGTAGTAGACTTTTACTTCTTTAGGATTTTCGATTTGTCCCAAAAAACATAAAATATCAAATACACCTAGACCTACATGGAAAATGGGTGTATAATAATAATAAATGGCATTTATTATAGCGCTTATCCATGATCATCATCATGCTCTACTAAGCGCTTTGCTTAGTAGCACATTTACCCCGGGTAAGCAACGAAACACTCAACACTTAATACGCCACACTCTGCCTGTCTGTTGTTAGGTGCGAATACAATTTTTGGACAAGGACAAACGCTGCTTACGACCGAGGGGACCTCCGAAATTAACGTCCGTCTCCCATAGGATGAGGTAAGCAGGGCAAAGTATCTTACCTTAGGACACAAGCGCCAGTGAGCCAATACTAATACATTCCAAATCATTTACATTATAATGTTTTTATTTCTTGTCGCTGACGGGTTTAGAACCCAGACGGTCACCCGTCTATCCACTGGCCATGATAGACATGGCCTACCAACAGTCGAGTTGTGCTCACTGCTCGGCCGCCGACACCCCCAGCTGTATCATATATCATTGGAAAGGGAATTTTGTTATACAGATTACAAATAGCTATGTAATCAGATTGAGCAAGAGGCTTTTTGTTTGGAAACTATGTCCTGTTGAGTGGACCTATGTCATGAATCCCGTTGCAATCCGAAAGTTTTGCTCAATATTTATGCCCATGATCCCCAAGTTGGCAATAATAATAATAATCTAGAAGCTGTATCATATATATATCATTGGAAATGGAATTTTGTTATACAGATTACAAATAGCTATGTAATCAGATTGAGCAAAAGGCTTTTTGTTTGGAAACTATGTCCTGTTGAGTGGACCTATGCCATGAACCCTGTTGGAATCCGAAAGTTTTGCTCAATATTTATGCCCATGATCCCCAAGTTGGCAATAATAATAATAATCTAGAAGCTGTAACAAGCCACAGTGGTACAGAGATGCTAAGTGAAGGGAGGATTACCTTCATTTATATTTATGACAAAGCATGGTAGGTACAAGCTCAACTCAGAGCAAGCACAACTCACCACAACGATAACATTTTCGTCCTTTAAAAAACACCAAAAACAACCTCACACATCACCATTGAGGAACAAATAGATTATAGATAAAGAAAACAACAAAGAAAAACATTTCAATTTTAATTAATATATTTATTTTCAAAATTAAGATTCAAAAAAAGAAATGACGGCCGCAGCCATCCACGTGAGGTGGGTCAACTTTGACAAGAGTCGAAGAATCATCCCCAAAGGCCACGACCTCTTCCATGTCTGGGTACACATGGTACACCCCTTTTCTCCGCAGGCATTTGACCATCACCCCAGAGGGGTCGGACGTGGTGCTGGTTACTTGAGGAGAAAAAAAGGAATAACAATAGTTTTATTACATTGACAAAAAAAATATTAACCTGACAGGGGGGAAAAGGCTAAAAATAAATGATTAGGAATACACAAAGTTATGAACTGGTGAAAAACAATGAAACATAAGAGAAAGCTCACAATTATTTATGGTAGAGAATAACAAAAGAACCTACTGAGATTGAGGGCCTTCCGTCAACTCCTCCATGAAGGCCTCATCCCGGCACAAAACGAAGAAGGCCTCAGATGATCGTTGCATTTGCGGCATGTGCCTGAAGAAAACAACATTAAATATTAGACGAGTTGCCCAAAGATATTCAATTATGGCTAGACATAGACTCATTTACACAGAGTGCTACTTGTCCCTTCCCCGTTTTGGACACAGGACAAAGTCCATACCCCTGTCTCACTGGCTATGAGGTTGCTCTTCGTTGCCCGGCCTCAACAAGAAAGTTGTGAAACAGTGTGTGTGCACTGAATACAAAAGTTGGCATGAACTAAAAGATGTTTAAAATTTAAAAAGTCAGTGCAAATAGTATAAATACTTACCTCAAATTGGTGCAACACACAAAGAGGCAGGTCTCGACTGGGACAGCCCCCATTTTCTTCATGTTTCGCGGGCGTTGGGCCCCAAACCAAGACTGAGAGAGTGTCTCACCAGTCGCGGCATCATGACATAGCCTGCCCCATGCTTTGTTGCATAGCGTTTATGTGGCAAGACTCTTGCCACATCGGAGCGCATGTAAAACACCTGAAGAAACCAAAAGAATATATGAAAATTCTAACCTTGAAACAGTAAATAAAAACATGTACATGAAATGCAATGGAGAGGAAAGGGAATCTAGGATCACTTAAACTTAAAAAGTAATCTAGTTTGGCAATCACACCATACCATAAAGACACCTTCAACCCCGATGCGCTAAATTACACCTTGAACGCTGTTAAATTACGCATTGAACGCCGCCGTGTATGTCTTCGTCAATAACATGCTATTCAGCTGTCAGCGTAATGCATTATGTCAGCATTGTGATTTGGCTTAGCCTACAAACATTACATAAAAGACACAACCCACGGTCAAAGGCATTTCGAAAGAAACAAAATTATTACCAATGAATAAATAAAACAAGATTAGATTATAATAAAAATTTATTTGAAAATAGAAAATATATGCCAATAATAATAATAATATTTTAGAAAGTTCTATTTTCACAGTTGGCTATCATCATAATTTAAAATGCAATTGTAATTGGTAAGAAAAACCAAAAAAAACCATAAACCATGACCCTTTGTGTCATTGACACGTACAAAAAAGCATTACAGTGAATAAATGCACTATAGCTACTTGCCCAATGGACCTGAATGGCAAGTATTGGGAATAATGTTATAAAACGTGAGTATAATGTGCGCCATTTAAATAACGATAGTAGAACTTGTGCCCAACGATAGCGCAGAATGTATCATCATGGTCGATCGGGTGGATAATTAAAAAACGACACATCTTTCAAGTGATACAAACGTCTTTCAGGAGCAGTAAATAGTTATCAATGGCATCTAGACAAGTTAGCAAAGATAAAACTGTGCAAAACTACTTAAATTAATTATAATTAAATAACAATCCTTCAATTTTTCTATAGTTGTGATTCTATCGTTACGTACTGCCCACAACGAGGGAGTCAATATAAATTTTTATTTTTTTAAAATAAATAGATTTTAAAAGTTTGCAACAATGATATCAAAACAAATGTGTTGAACAGAACAAAGGAGCGTGAACAATGAAAATGGGATCGAATTCACTGCGCAACAGCTAAAATTCTATCGTTGTGTCTAACTAGAGCACAGAAATTCAACAGCATTGTGGGGCTTATTAAAAAATAAAAAATTTATGAATTTGCATTTATTTTATGTATTTTAAACATAAATGGATCTATTTTAACAGAAAAGTAGGAAAGAGGCCTAAAGTAATTTTGTTAAAAGTTAAAACCTCACCTTTTTTAATCATGTGAATGTCCGCGGCACAATGATCTAAAAAATAACACATTTCGTCATAGAAGGCTCCCACGACTCTAAATCCTTTGTTTGAATTACTTTCACTTTGAAAACAACACATCCGTTAGTCCAGCGTCATGAATTACCACCAATCAAATAATTTCTACACGTTTTAAGGTCAGGAAACATCGGAAAAATCACCGGGGTCAAAATCGGGACATTACATGCGCTATTTTAGCAATGATAAAGGCGAGATTGGGAGTTGTAATTTTGCGAATACGAAAGTAATGGCCATTTGGTGGCGCCGTGTGTTAGATATGGATACAGACAATTGTAATATTGCCTTCTTTCATGAAATTGTGCATTTATTTTCTTTTTATGAACAATATAAGTATCAAGGACCTCTAGATCAGGCTTAACCGAAACCTGTCTAAAGTGTTTGATAATGACAAAAGTAAAAGGCCAAGATGCCAAGATAGAATTAGAAAGAAGAGAATTAGAATGAGTCAGTGAAAATGGGTAAACGTGCAGAGTTTATCCTATATTTATTATTTTAGGCAAATAGTATTGTAATCGTTCATTTATTTAAGGTCAGTTAATCGTTCTTCTTCATATTTTCTAATTACTCTTCCACTTCTATCCTGAATCCTAGTATTTTCCTAGCCCAAACCCGAGCCGACCCCCATTAATATTATGGTATTCTAATACTTAACCCGCACCCTAAATATAAATATAACTCCTAAAACTAAAACCCTGGACCCTGCATCTTAAAGCCTAACCCTGATGAACCTTAAAATTCAAAACCCTAACCTGATTACGATTACCGTGGCCCTTTGCCTTTGACTTTGATATTATTACTATTACTAATGTAAATGTAACGCCCATCTGCTGATACTGAAAGTCCAAATGTAAAAAACTACTGGAGCTAGGCATACCCGGAGAATAGAAACGATCAATCTTTTCAGACTCAAGGATTGAAAGGATCAATCTATTCGACTCAATTCTTGGCTCACAAGCTTTTTAGTAGAAGTAGGGGTCTTCGAGCTGCTTTGTGAAACTGACACCTATGATTGATCTTTCGGCTCACGGCCCTTTGAATGAAACTGAGACTGAGACAGTCGGCTCGCGTGATGCATATCAATGTCAAAGGCAAATTTTCTTTGACTATAGGCCGTACTCTTGCCCAACAGCACATCATCTCCCTACCTCTTGCGCTAAAGATAAAAAGTAAAGTAAAGGTCTAGTTTCCGGACAAAAGTGACAGAACATCCCCAAGCAATTACTCATTTCCGTTACCAGTAAGTCGGTGAGACTTCCTCATATCTCTAAAATGAATGTTGGTCATGAGCACATGTAATATTAATGATTATATGTATTTCTTATTTGTCATTGTTTCAGGTATAATGGCAACACGAAAAGTTCTAACCCTTGTTTTTGTGCGTGAAGCAGGCAAAATTTTGCTGGGAATGAAGAAAAGAGGCTTTGGAATGGGCCGTTGGAATGGCTTTGGAGGGAAAGTTGAAAAGGGAGAAAGCATTGTTGAAGGAGCAAGACGGTAAACTAAACTTGTTTTTGATTTTCATTAAAAAATTTAAATGACAAATATATTTTTTGCTTCATGAATACTTCAAAATATATATTCAAAAGAAATCATCTACCTGAAACCTGACTAAAGTATTTTTGATAGAGAGCATTCATTCTTTCAATATTATCTAATCGCACTGCTTTACTATTAACTGCTGCTAGTAAATAAAAGATTTAGTCACACAAGCACAACATAACAATTGTATGATATAGCCAATGATATACAGTAGCAGTCACACATTTGATGTCTTTTATATTGGTTGAAGTAATTGTAGTGTTTTTATTTTGACAAAGGAATGTATGTTATTATTCATGGGGATGAAATAAAGTGTTATCTTATCTTTTATATGTTGTTTTAAAGCTGAATTTTAATGATTTCATCCTATTTGTGTGTTTGCAGAGAGCTTGTTGAAGAAAGTGGGGTTGTTGCAGAGTCCTTGCAAAAAATTGGACAGATTGATTTTGAATTTTTGAATGATCCAGTCTTGTTAGAAGTTCATGTTTTCAGTACTTTTGCATATTCAGGCACCCCCGTAGAAACAGAAGGTTAGTGGATGACATATACTTATATATATTAATAAATTGATATATCTTCTCGAAAGTTTTGTTGAATGATGTTGTTGTTTATCGAATCCCCTGTATACCGCAATAAGCAGTGTAGGGACCAGCCACATGTCAAGCTCTGAAGGGTGCACATGACAAATGGATCCAAATGTCAATGTTGAATGATTACGATATAAAAAGTAAAAATGAAAATGTAAAGTCTCGCCACAATGCTCCTTTAATATTAATACTGCTTTCCTTTTTAGTCGTTTATGTAGGTATTATAATGTTTATGATCTTATCTTGTGAATTTTATCAGGGGTCTACAATCAGGTTGAAATAATCCTTTGTTAGTTCTTTTTGAGTTGGGAGTAAACAGAAAATCTTGATCAGGATTATAACAAACGTTAGTCTCACTGCACAGCTTTTGATAACATGATACCTTGCATTTTACCAGGTGATCAGAAAAACATTTTTTTTGCTTTCTATGAATTATTACATTGATTGCACACAAAAAAAAGGGGGGGGGTATTTGTATTTTAATCAGTGTTTATGCACACAGATAAAATCAGATGATGATAGCAGCAACAGCAGTTATAATGCCACCTAAACAATTCCTGACTTTTGGATTCATAGTGCCAAGTCTCGGGATTTGCCTGCCGTGGTTGAGAAATAATAAATAATGCTACATTTTTTCATAGAATTTCAATGTCACTTTGTCAGAATACCTCATACTCATAGAGTTGATTAAACGATAATGGGAATTTAAGAGTGATTTTACCGGCCCTATTTTAAAGTCTTTTGTTTATCCGAAGGAATGATATAGGTATGAATAAAGAAAGAAAGAACAAAATGATACCAGCAAATATATTTCAGGATTGGCGGGATTTACAGTGGGATTCTTTCATCATCTATGGACCCTGGGTTGTCATACTCTATATATGTCAATTTTATTTATAACATTTTTATTTTGATAACACAATTCATTTGTGTAAAATTATTAATTAAAAAATATTGTCTGCCTTCTTCTACAGAGATGCGTCCAAAGTGGTATTCAGAAGATGAAGTTCCATTCAAAGACATGTGGCCAGACGATCAGTATTGGTTTCCCTTTATGTTATCTGGCAAGAAATTCAAAGCTTATTTTCTCTTTGAAGGCATGGATGATATACTTAAGCAAGATATTCAAGAAGTCACTGAACTGAACGATTGATGTTGTTTTGTTCTGTTGCAATTCATCAGACTTATTGTGCTTGAAGTGTTTGCTGGTTGTAAAGACATAACAAGGATGACAACTCAGGGAGGAAATGATTCTGAATTTTATTTGTTTTATCAATATATTATCAAGTTCAGTTATGATTTCAGCTGGATTTTCTTTTGTTCCTTATTCTTTGTGACTTGTGATCATGAAAAGGAATGTTAGATCATTTTAGATAAAAAGTTAATGAGGTTATTAAAAACAGATAGAAAATCCTAATCTGTGGCAATGATTGATAGAGGTAAGGAGAACCTTGACTAAATTACATACGACCCGGTGACCATTAAAATTACCAGTACACGTTACCTTAGAGTTGGCCGGCAGGCGTTTTGCAGCTAGTCACAAGATATCTTTGGCCTGATTCGCAGTGAGTTAAAAGACAAATATGATGGGTGGGTGAAAAGTGATATTATGACATATTTGCATCGTGATGTTAGATTGCAAAATCAGCCTTTTTGGTTGAGGAGAAAACTGCAGTTATGTTGAAACTGATCAGTTTTCTTTTATAAAAAAACAAAAACAATTTAAATACCACAGACTGGCAAGTGAAAGACATTTTCCAAGTCGAAACATTCAGATTTTTCTTTCATATTACGGTCCTTCTCCCTCTCAAGTCTTGACTGCCTGCGATTATACACATATTTCTTCTAGGCCTGCCTTTTCTTTATCGGTCAGGCTCACATTTTTAAAAGCAGTATTATAATTAAATCACTTTTGTCACCTGCTGCTGCTGCGATGTCTTCTTGGTTCAGTTTTTCATTTTCTAACAACAATGAACCTATCCTTCTTTGGTGCCATTAATCCAATATTGCATTTGTTTAAAATTTTGGTATACATTAGATGGCTCAATAGTTGGTAGTACAGCTTTAGCTCTCCTCAGTGGTGTATCTAGATAATCGTGTGGATTTATGAATCCTTCCTGAGGAGTTTTTGCAACTTTAATTTGACGAAGTCGAGAGAAAGGCACATGGTGGTTGGTCACCTTGCCACAACCAGGATATGACTACAGCTTCAGTAAATTCCAAAAATGGTTTGTTGTAGCTACTTTTCTTTGCTGAAATATAAGCATTTCATAATCTCATTTGTAAGAGATGGGGGGAAAAGCTTTTTTGTCCCGTTACATGGTTTTACGGGTGCAGTCGTATGTCTGAACAAGTTTGCTTGTCGACTCCATCCGTATTAGTATTGTACTCTACAGCGACAACCGGTTTATTGATGTGACCAGTTCTCCTATTTGGAACTCTCAGCTCTTGATGACCATGAGCAGTAGAGAGTAAATGAACAATTTTTATACTTTTGAATTTTGTGGCAATGACTTTGCCGTCACCACATAACGCAACAGATGTTGAGTCTATAGAGCCTGGGGGATCCCTCTATCCACACGAATAGTGCCACAAGCTAATGTGTTGTGTTGGAGTATATACAAATATAGACGCAGGCTGGAATACCAGTTGTCCATGTAGACATGGTGTCCTTTGTCTAGATATGGGAAGGTCATGAAGACGACCATCCTTTTATTCATTGATAGATGGTGGGCGTCAGCAGCGATGATATCCTGAATTAGATTTGGCGGGTCGTCTTTTCCAGAGTAAACCCTCAAGCGAAAACTATAACCACCACTACCACTAATCCCACCATCAGACTCAGAAGAATATATTTTCCATGAACCGTGCTCTTTTCAATGGAATATATTGGCAAAATATGAGTTGGCCCTTCCAAAGGAGGAGACTCTCGTCTACACAGATGTCACGTCGATGCTCATAGAATTCCTGAATCTTTTTCATGAAGAAGTTCAGAGACGGGACGCAGCCGGTCATATTCAGGATCTGATCTGTCTGTTGTCATCTGTGAATTGTCGTTGAAGTGTATTAATTTCAACAGAAGCTGAGAACGGTTACGGGTCATTACTGCGCCAAACACTGGGAAATTTAGACGGACCTCTGATCCGAGTTCACCCCTAAGATGCTCTTTCATCTTCTTACCAAAAAAAAATCAAATTCATAACATTGACTTTGGTTACAAATTATCCACAAGTAAAAGCTCCATCTTCAATACATTTAGAAATATTTAAAATATGAAATGTAACAATAATTTTAAAAAATGAGAAAGAGTCCACTCTCTAAAAAAACAAAACCCCCGACGAACAACCCAAATACAATACAAAATACCTGATATGGTACCTAATAAATACTAAAAAGCCCCAGGGGCATATGCTAGCTCCCCTGTTATTGGCATGACGACGCGACTCTCTTCTTGGATTCAAGCCAGGCATATTTCTCTGCCTCGCATACCCTCTCCTCGCCCCGTACCGACCCGAGTATGAGGGATCTGGTGGCAACAGTTTGGCCAGTTTCCTCCATAAGACAATGTAAGGACTGGGACCCGCAGTTGAATTGTCCTGCTCCCACGTACGGCCCAAGGCGAATACGTGTTGCCCCAACGAACCTGCTTTTTGGTATAAAAGTCCAGACAGTCGAATGCCTAGATTCGTTGGGGTTTTGGGTTCGGCCCTGGAGACACTGCTGAAGGACGTCCTCTCCAGTGAACGTTCGGATGTTAGCTTGATGTAGCCCGCCACCTTCTCATTGATGGCTACAGAGCTCTTGTGTGATAGCCGGGGGGAGATTCTGTGAAAGTGCCTTCTGATGAGGGCACCACGTTCCTTCGTGAGTAGGACAATGGTCATGTTGTGGCGACTTGTCTGTAGATAGGGCATGATAAAAGATAGCCCAGATGGCTTTCCTCATATCCTCAGTTTGTCCTGGATGCTCCTAAGTAGCTTAGTTGAAATATTTTTGCATCACACACCCATCTTGTTCTGGATTGAAAAGACGGGAACAATGGAGCATCTGGTTAAGTATTGATAGAGAATAGTGAATTGAATCATTTAATTTTGTGGACACTTGAACTAGCCAAAGAAGTGTTGGACTGCACATTGTCATCATCATCATCATTGCAATCCAGCAGGCTGTTGGTGGGGTCAAAAATGAAAACTAAAAAAAATAATTAATTAGATATGGGGCAGAGATCTAAGACCGGTCTAGATATAAAGTCTAAGCAGTCTAAAAATAAGCAACATTTGTTAAAACATATTGGTGCATCTGCTGGGTCCCTACTACTGGACGTGTGCCCTTCGGCCTGACATCATGGCAAAGAATTTCAAATTATTATGCATCGTAATGTATCGATGGATATTTTTAAAAAAAAAGTTTATGATTGAGATGTTATCTTACAATCTGGCAAATCAATTATTCTAAATCTTGTGGCAACACACCAATGTCACACTATGGTCTGATCAGCATCTTGAAGATTGCAATAGAAGACAAATATTATCATTTACCATAGAACAAGTCAAAAAGATGGCTTCCATTTACGCTTGGCTCTTGACCTGACCTGGTCTTCTTTTGCTTTGACAAGTTCTTCAACTCTTGTATCCAGTTTCCGATTCTGTAACACTCTTCAAGACTTAATGGTTTCTGAATTCAAATTATTATGCATCGTAATGTTTCGATGGTTATTGAAAAAAACTGTTTATGATTGAAATGTCTTCTTACAATCTGGCAAATCAATTATTCTAAAAGCTTTTAGAATAATTATTCAGAAATATATTGACAGCTGGTTTTTATATCTTTGAAATAGAATCAGTGTGGTCCTTCTCACATTCTTGACACTTTCGGTCCAAAATATTTAATTTGCTAAGTCGCTGCTTCACTAGTCTTGTTACAAGCAGTCGTTGATTGAAACATGACATTTACGCTTGGCTCTTGACCTGACCTGGTCTTCTTTTGTTTTGACAAGTTCTTCAACTCTTGTATCCAGTTTCCGATTCTGTAACACTCTTCAAGACTTAATGGTTTCTGAATTCA
>JARFNW010134900.1:0-10974 GCA_031763155.1 Dirona albolineata | reverse complement strand
CCTTATTGCAGTGAATTATACTCACAACATTGCATTATTCATGTAATTTTTTAAAGTATAAAATTGTGCCAAAGTGCTTAGAGTTAACGTATGGTCTGTGAATATCGGCGCAGGTCTATATTTCCATCATCATTCCATTTCAAACACAAGATCTATATTTCCATTAATATTCCAGCTCTCCTCTAGGTTGATGCTCTGTCTATTTGTTACTACATCAATGTACTGATTCTCAACACGGTTAGAGCCTGTTGCCCATTTACGGGATGAGGCGCTATAACATTGCTTTCTATCATTTTCACAAAAATTATCATCAGACTATCAGAAGACTTAACTCACCCAGTCTGGTCCCATCTGTCCCTGCATTGGTCGTATGTCAGAGACGAGAACCTCCTCCTGGTTCCCGTAGTCCAGGAACAGAACCAACACTGTCGTGCCAGGGGGTCCGAACGCCTCCACAACAGCTTGGTAATACTAGAAGAAGAAAAAAATGGTGGTGTGACTTACAGGATTTATTGAGAGGAAGCACAATACATAACTGCCATGCCAGGTTTAAAAAACACATATACCCCCCCCCCCCACCCCTTTTCCCTCCCCCACTTGGCAACACATTATCTATCATCCACCAAAATTACTTCTTGTTAGACTGACAGTACATGAAAAGCCCTCAAGGAGCATCCTTTTCATTTCAATGTTCATTGTTTTTGTCTTTGAAAAAAGAGACAACCCGAAGCGTCCTATACATTGGCATCATTTTGCCTTCAAAGCTGTACTGTTACAAACAATAAACGGCCGATTGCTACCTCAATGGTGTGAAAAGTTCCACTGTGTCAGTGTCAGCAACAAAATTTGGAGCACAAACCCTTTCAGAGCCGAGAACGGATTAATGGAAGCAACAGTCGTAAAAGAACCGTTCCGTAAATACGGAATGCTTCTTAGCAGCTATGAAAATGACATAGAGCACCAACGGCATGCCAGAGGCCCATGTGGCACAGCAAAGTGTTT
This sequence comes from Dirona albolineata, assembly GCA_031763155.1. Classification (NCBI taxonomy): domain Eukaryota; kingdom Metazoa; phylum Mollusca; class Gastropoda; order Nudibranchia; family Dironidae; genus Dirona; species Dirona albolineata. The sequence continues at coordinate 9,972 of JARFNW010134900.1, read as the reverse complement.
ACCCATCAATAAAGACTTCAATACCAGAATCCATATTAAGCTTCTGGGAACAAACAATTTATCATACTGTCATTGCTTTATTATTGATTCGGGACAGACAAAATCGTTTTGTGAGAAGTCTTGCACTGAATTACCCCTGAGAAATGGAAATTTAACATTGGTTTCCTGGAAAAGATCTCACAGTAATGGGTCCATCAAATCTAAACATGTCAGTGAATGGAACCAAGCCACAACTGTAAAGAAGACCAAATAGTCTTTCAAGATAGAAAGCAACTGTTTTTCTTATGTGATAATGTGTGTCATTAAAGTATTTGACTATAAATAGTAAATGTAAATCACTTCCTGTGCCTTAGTAATAATATAAAAAAAAACAAGGGATGAACAATTGATGTCAATGGGGGATTTAAAGAAGATTTGACTCTTTGTACCCTTGGAAAAGATGCTTTACAGAGATTACTCAACCCAGCTATTGAAATTGGTACTGGCTGACAACCGGGGAAGTAATCTAAGAGATACCAATGTCCAATCCAAAGGTTAATCACTTGCTATGCTACAGAAACTGGAATAAGCACTATCTTTTCCATATGACAAAAGTAAAGTAATTCCGAGCCTTAAAGCTCATAGAGCCAGTGCTTATCCTGGTTTCCGTAGCGTGAAAGGACAGAGTGACAATACGTCACCCTTCTGGATAGCACGCTGGTCTATCGCAGATTACTTCCCCAGTTGCAAGCTGGTACCCATTTGTACACCTGGGTCGAGTAGGGTAATTGAAATAAAGTCTCTTTCCCAAGAAAAACAACGAAGCGACTGGGATAGGATTTGAACTTCCATGTGACAACCACTCACCTCATTATCCTCCCAGTACTTGGCCATGCACAAATCTCCAACCTGACACGGCCCCCCTCCCCCTCCGTCATTCATGGGGGGACCAGGATACTGAAACACATGAATTCAATCAAAACAATAGAAATTATACAAGACACATTGTTTGAGGGGAGACAGGGCACAAACCAATCACTCAACCCCAACTTTCATATTCAGGATCCACATATGAAACCAAAAGTTATGGAAAGTCCCTATAAGGTTAACTGCAACATTTGAAAGAAACATATAATTTAAGTATACGCCTGAATGAGAATCAACTTGTATCTTCTATCATTACACAGGAACATCAATGTGTGTCCAAATATTTCACCACAATCATTGCCAGAAAGGGTTTGGGGTTTGTTTTTTTCAATGTATATAATTATCTGACAACAACGTAGAGCTGAATTAAGGAATTGTAAAATCTAGTGGCCAAAAATTTAAGACAGAATGGTAGTCTAAGCACTATTATTTGTTATGAGCTACACAATTAGGTGGTGTTGCTTTGAACTGAAGTAATCAAATCATGTTCAAATATTGCTAGATGATGGGCCACTCACCGGTCTGTCCATCCTTGGTTTGTGCGGGTTTCCACCTTGGTTGTCCTTCTGTCGTAATTGGGGTTGTTCGTATTGTTGTTGCTGGCGGTAGTTTTGGTACGGGTTCATGCCATTTCTGGCACCCTGGTGTTTGGCATACCCACCCCCTCCTCCATTGTACCCACCCCCTCCTCCACTCGTACTGTTATCAGCAGGGTGCCTCTCCCCCGCTGCTTCGTTACCACCAAAGTTTCTGTTGTTATAGTTGTTGGGGTTGGGGTTTGAATACTTTTGTTGGTAGTGATGTGATGACTGGGCAGATGAGTTTAGGGAATTGGACAGCGGGTCTGATGTGTTTTCTTTCTTATTCTGATCTCTGGAGGGATTGTGGCTATATGAATCTGTGTCTTTGTTGTGGTGCGTTGTTGCGTTAAAAGACTGTTTAGGATTTCTCCCAGCGTCCCCTGTCCTTGAGTCGTAATGAGAAGAACCCTGTTGGCCTGGCGGTCCACCATCTCGATACCTCCCCTGGACGTTGTCAAAGGGGTGAGATGCGTTTCTCCCATACCGCCCCCCTTGCTGATTGTAGTTGTTGCTTTCCAGTAAAGGTTTTATACCTTGGTAGCCGTCAGATTGTCCTCTCTGCCTGTTGTCATGCTCCCCTCCTCCTCCTCTTACTGCTCCCTCTCCCCGGTCATAGTCTGTCCTCTGCCGGGCGAATCGAGGAGGGAGGGTTGTGTGCTGTCTCCGGTCTACTCCCACGTCATCCCCACTGGGCTGATTGGCTTTGAACGATGACCGATTAAAATCATTGCCAGCATTCCCTCGACCTCCGCCATCTCTAGGGGTGTAGTTGGACTGCGGTCTGCTGTGATAGGATGATGAGGATGAATCAGGTGGGGGGAACGAGAAATCCTGGGACGTATTGGGTCGGCCAGGCTTTCGGGTCGCCGGGTGTTTAAAGACAGGCTCCTGAGAGCCGACAGGAGCATACTTGAGGGAGGAAGTGTTATTGTAGTTGGTGCTTGTTGTGGTTGACGTAGTGGTGATGGTAGTGGATGAAGAGGAGTAAGGTGCTGACTGTTTTGAAGTACTCGATGCCTTGCCCCCTTTCTTTGACTCTGGGCGGACAAAAGATACATCTATATGAATATGATCAATCTGATAAATTTTATTTGCTTCATAATGACTGTTTTCAGCATGTCACCTGGATCTAAATTAAAATTTAACATCGTATTTTGGCACTTAAATTGGTTTTTCAGAACAAACATTTTGCTCAAAGCTTGTGCCTAGTCTAGTTTTAGACCAATCATTTCTGACTAAATACAGACAGAAAGATATTATCTAGGTTTCCTTTGTGACTCAAAATTAACGAAATGGCAAAGCCATACTTGATACTTGAATGTCACAGTTTTTGACAAGCGACCACATGTTGAGTTATTCAAATCTGATAAATAAATGTCTCGCAAACAGACCAAATGAGTCGTAAGATATTGGCTACCTTGGTATCTTTAAACCTCGATATCAGCACACGAATATTTTTTTTTTTTTTTTTAACCATTCGAAAGAGGAAAAGATATGCCTTTATAACATACCAATCGCTCCAAAAGTTGACCTTCCCGTCTCATTTGATCTGGTTACAAGACCACCATATATGGTGCAGCTAATACTAAAAATTATTATGAGAAAGATGAAGGGATAGGTTTGTAAAAGTGGGCAGAGAAAGGGATAAATGAATGATCTATACATCTACTCCCATATAGGCATCGAATATCCTTGTGAGTTTCCCTCCCATTCAGATCTTTAACTTTAACTATAACCATACCTTCTTTGAGTTTGGCATCCAGGAAGTCGAAGAGTGTGGCTGGGCCGCTTGGCCGACTGTTAGCGTAGTCATCGTCATCGTAATCACGTTGTTCCCTCATGGGTTTTCTCCTCTCACCTCTTCCCTCTTGGTGGCCTCCTCTTGGTCCTGAAATTATCACATTTCATTGAAAAGGGTTGACTTGTGCAAATTCCTACTTTATTCCATTGGTCATCTTAATTGAATTGGGATCAGTGAGGTGTGAAGCGAGAGGTGACTTTCATTGAAATACAAGTCAGATTCTGCCATGTTTTTAACCTCATGTTTAAAGACTGCTCACCTCTTAATTATAGGCAATTGAATAATGGAGGTGTCAGGTTTTCAGGTAAATAAGGTAGAAAGCTCCTAATAGAAAAATAAAATATCAGTAATGTTTACAAACCAGATCTTCCTCCTCTGTCGCCAAACCCTCCTCTGTCGCCAAACCCTCCTCTGTCTGAAAACCGTCCTCCCATTCCTCCATGTGGCCCTGAAACCAAGACGTTGATGGCCTCACTCACATTCCCACCACATGTCTTAAGGGCACTGCTAGCCTCAAGGGCAGAGAATCCCATCTCTATGATACGGGCCACATCCTCGTCTTTCACCAGCTGAAAAAAAAACAAAAAACCCAAGACAATTAATGACATATTCGCAGATATACACAAACAAATGTAACACCATCTTCGATGACACAAACAAATGTAACACCATCTTCGATGACACAAACAAATGTAACACCATCTTCGATGACACAAACAAATGTAATGCCATATTCTAATCCTGTTTACTCCCACCCCCAGTGAAATTGATTTTTTAAATAGTAAATACTGTTATTGTAATGTTGTAAATTTTATATAAAATCTAACTTAACATTCATAAACTACGGACCCAACATGCACCTTGAAATCAGATTCCCATATCAACCTAAAAATCAGTTATTCCGATTTTAGTCAGAAAATGTGTCAGCTATGTTACCTGTTTCTGACCTCCACCAAAGGCGGGTTTGGCCCCCTGACCACTCGTCTTTGCCTGTAGTGCCTCTTTGATTGTGGCCTGCCTCTGCTGCAGAAATTCATTGTCTGCCTCGGATCCATCTTTGTCCTTGTCGGTATTTAGAGACTTGAATTCTGAAAAATAAACACAATCAAGAAGGCCCCCATTACAAACACTGCTACATTACCAAACGATGTAGAAAAGGTTTTCCAGTAATTAATCAATTATATTCCCACAATCAAGAGACAAGCACACAATACGAATGTCATGATTGTTGTCGAGACACACACAGGGTCACAGTTGAGAGACAAACAGATACACATGCCATGAACGTTATCACATACACATAATGACCAAGATGCCATGAATTTATCCCACACTCAAGAGACAAAATACCTTTCTTGGGTGGAATAGGGTCATTTTTGCTAATCTTGGACCCAAAAGGCACGAATGGCGGAGGGCCCCCTTCACTTGGGTTACTGTTTCTCACCAAAGATTGCTGGGCTAAGGTCTGGAATGAAATATAAAACATTTCGTCAAGTTTTTATCAAAAAAATTTTTTTTAGCAATTATGGAGCACTATAATCCAATGGAGGCCCAATGGCTGAGTGGTTAAGACAGCCAACTCTAATGGCAAAGGTCATGGATTCAAATCCTACACCAGTCACCTCGTTTTTCTTGGACAAGAAACTTGACTCGCATTGCCTCACTCGACCTAGATGTAAAAATGATGATCTGCGATAGACCAGCGTCCTATCCAGAAGGGTGACATATTGCCACCCTGTCCGCTTCATGCTACAGAAACCGGGATAAGCATCAGTTCTATGGGCCCCAAGGCTCTGAAGGACTTGCTTCAATGGGTTAAAAAGACCAACAACAACAAAAAATTCAAATTATGCCAACTTAAGATTAGGGGTTGGTGGGGTTAGGGGGAGGCAGAGAGGGAGGTTGCCAACTTACTCTTTTCAACTCCCATGGCGAAGACAGGTTCTTGACATCCCCTCCCAAGCATCTGACATTTTTCCCTGTCAACAACAGGAAGTTAGTCTCAACTTCCACTGGTCCCGCTAGGAACACTTTACTGCCTGGAGGTGTGTTTGGTCTGCAAAGGGATGAATAAACAATAACTTGGTCGATAAGGAACTATTCGCTATATTAGAGGGGTAGGGGTGGGGCAGATATTTCATCATGTGTTGCGCCTTCCTTTTACTCACCATATGATGCTTAATTAATGAGATAATTATGGAGGTATGCACTAAACTGTACCAAAGCAGTGACAATTTAACACCAAGTTCATAGAACAAAAAAAAAACCAGATAGAAGCTCTCAATGCAAATGTGTCCATACGTACCCAATCCCCTGGATGGCCTCCAGCGTGACCCCAGAGCAAGTGGTGTGACCATCTGTCAGCATGACACGACACAGGCGAGGCGCCGCCTGAGACTCTTCATTTTCTTTGGGTGCCGACACCACTCTGACCCGTGTCACTTGTAATACTGCTGGGCCTTCCACCTAAGACGTAATATAATCCAACATGTCATGCCAGTGATAATGGTAGTAGTAGAAGTAACATCTCTTTTAAACAATACACCAAATGATCCATAGGGAAATAATAACGACCATACATTCAAGCCCAGGCTGACATGAAGACTTATAAATGAAATGTTTCCAAAATATCAGTATAATATGACAGTCATGTGTGTCCTCTTGAAACAAATGACTTGCCTACAAGTCACACTTCTGTACTTTGCTAATGACAATGATATAAAAGTTACAATGGATATCCATCTTATGGAACTGACAATACGGACACATACCATGTTACTGTGTGTGTGACATGCAATACCCATGCCATTGCACTGACTGCCACAGAAAGCTTGATAAAAAACAAAAAACTAAACTGTATGCATTTCTGGCCAATGAAAGGAAAAAAGTTTTCTATGCCATGCATAAACTGAATGTAACATTGCTCCTCTCAGACAAAAAGAGTACAATCTTAATGAAAAAATATTAAAGAGGAATTAACTGAATGAAAATATAATATATCATTCACTAACATTATTTTGGTTTCCGCCTAATAATCAGTAAATCCATGAAGTAGGTTTCTAAGCTAACAGTCAGTGGAGATTACACCCACATTTGTGTGGCAAACACGGCTTGTCATGAAATTTTGTTGCATGGCATTGTAAGGGCAAATATGCTAGGAGTTAGGCGAAAAAGCCTGTTTTCACATTTTGCTGTGTGGCATAGGAGCGAAAAGGCTGTTTGACAAGAAATCATTACCAAATGTTAATATTTTAAGAAAGGAAAGGAGGGGGGAATGTTTTCTCAGTTCCATGGATGCAAAAATCATAAATATTGATATAGAAATAAGAGATACAAACAGTTCAAATTTTCTAATTTTAGAACTCTCAAAACTATGATTTCCCATATCCGCCCTAATGTGGCGCGACCGACGAAATGATATGTGTTTTGTAAGACAATTATACATCACAGATAAAGGAATGGAGGAATATAGAATTAAAAGGCTGAGTGAATAATATAAATTGTAACATTATAACAATAAGACATCTTTTAGACAATAGCCAATTAGTCTAATTAGTCCCTTACACAGTCCACCCTTCCTTTGTTGATGTCTTCTGGCAGCCATTTGGTTCCAATTTCCTTCAGGTCGATCTGACAGAGAAAAAAGTGTTTTACAGTCATTTCTAAATAATTGTTTTGGTACAAAAATTTTACAAATGATTCGATATACCAGTAAGAGGAGAACCTAATGCTGAGAGGCTGTGGGTAAGACGGTAGGTTGACACAAAAACAAGGGATGAGGAAAACTAATAAATGCACCCATCAACTTACCACAGTAATCATTTATATACTAATAAAAATACACCAAGAATTTTGTTATTGTTTATCTATGCCCCCAAACACCTACACTTACATATATTGACTTAGTTTTTGCAAGGACATAACTATATTTGAATCATTCATTAACACTCTAAAACCAAAAGAAACATTAACACAAAGTAGTCAAACATATCTTGCGGAGACATGAGCATATTCCGGCAAACATAGCCATGACAGCATATTTCACCAAATCAGGAAAACTCTTTCGAGGAAGGCCAATAACAACTCTGCCTGTTGCACTTAACAACGACCTAGCCCGCCTCCAGGATCCATCCATGGCTCTAAAATCGGAAAAAGACCTGGAATATTAAGAGCGGCAGCTCAAAACCGCGAAGGGTGGAGAAGGCTCACACAAGAGATTAAAGAAGCAGCCAGGGCGTCTCAGTCTGTGAACTAAGACGCGAACGGCTATAAGTCAAGTCAGTCAAATATAATCATAAAACAGTAATGAAAATCTCCAGATTTCACTCCACAGCTTACTGACTTACGTTTAGAGCTCTTTCGACAATACTATCACATCGCTGTAGTTTTCCTTCTTGAGAACATATGGCAATTCCTTCTTCTGACAAATGCCTATTGGAGGAAAAAGTGAAAAGAACAATGCGTGTAGTGAGTGATTTTCACATCAAGACTGGGATTCCCATATATATTGCATTATACTTTGGTATACTACAATGTGAAACCAACAACAAATATTGTCATTTAATAATAAAATAATAGTGGTAATTTTAAGTCATCATCCTGATCTTGGATAGCCAGGAAATTATCTATAATCTTACTAAGAATTAAAAGTGAGTTGTTAGTGCTAGCTTTCTAGCTTTCAATTTCATAGCCACAGAGAGCAGTATACAAAAAAACCCAATACATCTTGACATGGGAAGTGAATCAAAGGGGCAAGTGTGGTGAAGTTTGATTGTGTTGTGTTGAATGAGTAGTGAGTACAGTCAAGCCTGTACTCACGGCCACCCTGACCTGGTTGCCACTTTCCAGGTCTAACCATCGTTTTTTCCTCTATTTTGTCACTGTGCAAGGCGGCCACCTGCCCAACGCGGCCCACTATTTTAGGTACAAAAAAGCATTCAAACCTGACCTAGACGGCCAGTTAATCAAAGTGATCTACTCGATTAATCCCCCTTTTCTTTTGTGACGATCTTCGAATCGTATTGTGTGCCCATCAGACAAATTACAATACAAGGTGTGAATAAACTATAGAGATCCTACATCTCCTAGCCCTAGCCTTAAAAAACCCTACCAGTCATGATTGATGTGGTCCAGCAATTCGCGATTCTGAACTAAATAGGAATCTGATGATGATGACGATAGTCTTGTCTAAATAATTTAATAATAAATCAACACTGAAACTGAAACTACATATAAATCTTTTACTTTTACTTTTACCCTGAAAAGTAAAAAGGCCAAATCCTCCAGTATCAAATTCAAACAACTTTTTTTACGACTGTGGTTAGTAGTGTAGTAGTAGTAGTTCTATCTGGGTGGCGTTGGCATGGCATTATAATACTTTATTATGATATTATAACAATTACAACAATCAGGTATCAGTATCAGTATCAATATTTATCAAGTATCACTGATCACTCCAGCAGACTCAGACTCCAGTGACTCAGTGATCAGTTCAGCTGATCCGTGATTCTCATCATTCTCTCATCATTATAAATATAAATATAATAATTTATATATATACTACACTTATACTATACTTATTATATTATAAATATACTCATTCAATTGCTTACTTTACTTTCTCTTAGACTTAGACTTAGAGTTAGAGTTAGAGACATACATTTTCGCACCAGAAAAAAATCTCTTCTTTTACTCAATAAGTCATCACCACTATTGTCTAGCTCACGCAGCCACATCTACAGTTTCATCATAGGCATCGGATAGGTACGTAGTAAGAAGACGATGCCTAGGGCCTAGGACTAGGGCTGAGATTCTCAGTAATCTCAGTCTGTCTCAGTCTCAGTATCATCAGTGTCAGTGTCAGTGAGAAGAATGAGAATGAGCAAAGATGGAACAAGAGAGGCAAAGGAGACAGACTTTCATGGTATGAATTTGACAAGAAGCATTTGCTACAAATTGATCATCCCATGTTATTTATGCTCCTTCCTTCCTTACATGCGCATCTTTAGATACAGAATGCAAAGTATGCAGTTTACATGTCTTACCATCCCTGCCTGACAAGTCCGGCAGCAGCCATTTTATTTGTGCTGAAGTGAATGGGAGGAGCGAATGTGAATGGATGAAAAAAACAAGTTTTTCTATGATTTAGTTTTCTACTGTGTCAAATTTTATGGTCCAAACATTTTTTCTTTGTGAATGATGTGGTGGGGTGTGCTTTTTTTGCTACAGAAAAACTTTTTTTAAAGTGACACAGTGCCAGACAAATAGTAGACAATATACAAAAATAGAAAAAGGAACTCCGAAGTTCGATTTCTGATGACAGAGTCCAATTCTACTGATTTGTCTGGCACTGCGTTATTTTCATACAGTAAGAGGGGACACTATTTTGACTAATAAGCCCACTGAAAATCAAAAGCTCCCCTTCTTATCCAGTCCCCTTTAACAGTGCATTTATGAGTCTGGACTTGCTGAGCACAGAGCAGGAAATTCTCTGGATTGTGAGTTTAAGACAAGCAGGTGACCATCCCATTTGATCGGTACATTTCAATAACTCAAGGCGGTGACCAGAAGTGACCTACCTATATCATTCTAAACGATTAATTTTATATTTTGTACTATCAAAACTGGACTACTGTAATGTTCTTCTGTCTGGTCTACCACACGTTCTGCTAAATAAGCTCCAGC
>JARFNW010134889.1:0-10975 GCA_031763155.1 Dirona albolineata | reverse complement strand
TTATTATTATTATTATTATTATTATTATTATTATTATTATTATTATCATCATCATTCTCATTAAGCGAACAAGAGCCGAAGCGCCCGGCTTGCATAGTAATGTTTATTATGACGACGTGTAGCCGACACAATCACTAACTTGGGCGATATGATGATATCATGTTTAAGTTTCCTCCCTTTCAAACTTCAGCAGTCCGATCCGGTCACAATAATTATTGATCATTGGGACAGAACAGACCCGCGGGCCGCCAATTGAATAAAACTATAATAAATAGTATGGCACCTCCTTGTGAAACTTTCCATAGACGACTGCAAGTAATACATTGTTTAACCCCTTCTCTGCCAAACATTTTATAACAAGTGTATATTATTATTATTATAGATTTCAATGGTATTTATTTTATATATAACATGAATTTTGGTTGTCAAGGTAACTATTTGGCAAAGATCGTGACAACAAGTGAATGGGCTCGTTTAGTCTAAAGCATCCAGAATGAGACATACGCATTGTTGGTCGGCAGTCAGGGAGTTAAAAACATTACAATCATAACATACTAATTTTTAAGTTGTCATAGATTTGTAGCGAGGAGGGTTGGAGTGGGTGTTGTTTGTTTCACCTCATTGCTACCCCCCCCCCCACCAACCACCACAACTTTTACAAATTCTCCCCAGTCTTCATGTGAATCGAATTCACAACATAATACATAAATCAGCTGGACTCTACCTGTGACTGCGTTTGGAAATTGTATCCTAAGCCTTTCCGATACCCCTATCCGTGAATAACTTTCTCAGCATGGTGGCCATATAAAAAGTAATGAAACGGTAGGAAAGTCCATGGTTAGAATAAAGGGGACAGTCTAAGGTAGGATGACATTGTCCCTACATGGTGTCAATAGAATCGAGTTCACCAACCACACAAATCGTTACTCCCTCAAAAAGTGACAACAGGAAAATAATATTATAAGTTGTGGACTTCGTTTTCAAACTTGGATACGATGATATTACGAAGGTATTGGAAAGATTATATAATTTTTGTATCCGTTTTATGATCGTTTTCAGCTCTGTGTTTTGTAAGATGAGATTAAGTTAAGCCGCAGGTAAGAATGGATGAGCACGTTTGGATTTCGTTAAATCTTTAGTATGGAGTTAATATATTATTAATTATTGTATTCCCACGGCTTAAAAAGTTAAAAGAGCAATTTCTATGTAACAAGGGTAACCACAACAAACTTTCTATCTTTCACAATGACCTAGTGTACATACAATTCTGTGTCAAGTCCACCGCAAACTTAAATCCTTAAATTTTATCAGAGTAATGTATACACTACACATAAATACAAATAATTAGATAAATAGATAAATGCATGAATAAAAATATAAATAAATGGATCAATAAATAAATTGATAAATTGCTTTTGTTTTTGTTCACAAGGACACTTTTACTTAGGATATGCAGGGTAGGGTTTCTCTAAATCATTTCCCGATAAAGACATGAAATAATAAAACAAAAAAATACCGCTTTCATTAAGGTTGTGAGGTGCAAAGCACCAAATAGGGACAGCATACAACTATAACATATCCAGATACGTCGTCGACGATAATATGGTGTTCTCGTTAAAGAGCAACGGTCCAATGACTCACCAAAGCGCACCATTTATTATTTATGTCACTTCACTAATGTCATAGCATTCAGAGTTTATGTCATCATGCAGGTACCAATGGGGCCCTGTAGTGATATAAGTATATCACAAAATATAATATAATATGTATAGTAAATTATTTACTTTGTGCATTTTATTTGGTGTCTTTATGTAAAACAGTTTTAAAGTTATTTCAATTCGTTTATGATTTAGAGACACCCCGTAGATATATTCGACAAAAAGGCCGGAATATCACACGCGTCAGCCGCAGTGCAGCGCCGCGCAATGTAGGCAACAGGATAATATTTTTGCCTAAGGAAACAATGTCAAATGAGAGACTCCAACTCCCGGGATAGTGCAGTGTCATCCTAATCTCTCGGTCACCACGCCTCCATGTGTAATAAGTCATTATTTATGTTTGAAAGGCATTCCTAAACCATGGGTATTTAGTCACGTGATTGGGGACATGGAGCCCAAGCGACCCCGGTTGACAGAGCGAATTGAAGACATTTCATTATTGTTTTTGCCGTCGGGTACCAATGTAATGGTACGTTTGACCTAAAAATTCACTCACCGCATAAGGTTAAAATATCATAGCGTGCAAAACCTCTTGAAACCAAACAGTATAAGTATAATATTATAGTCCACTGTATGATCCGAGGAAGGTTGAGGACTTGTTGTAACATGTCCCGCTGGGCAATAAATGATGTGGAGAAATTGTAATCCTGTGTTCGTATGGGGATGAGGACTATTTAATAATACCCATCTTTAAACCCCCATCTTTAACGTTTTCCCCGCTTTTAAAATGGTAATCAAATGTAAATAACATTTTCGTCACAACGTGAGATGTAGGTGGGACAGTGGTCAGGTAACTAGAGAGGTATCTGATTGTAATGTATTCGGATAATTGTCTAGAGCACATGGGTGTATTATGTTTTTTGACTAACTGTCTATATTTTCAGCTCTCTCCATGAATACAATGTCTTGAGTACATTATGTATATTGTATATTATGTTTTGGGACCGTTTATATTTTCAGCTTTCCATGAATACAAGGTGCACCAGTTAGTGCCTTGTGACAATAAAGATACATTTCTTCGTAATCAGCACATCAAAATTGTCTAAAACAATGCACTTGCATTTTTTTCATTATCCGTTTAATCTATAATTGCAACAATAAACTGATTGAAGATACAGTTCGCATCTCAACACATTCCCCGCTATCTTTTTCTCCTGCAGAGAAAAAAACCAAACAACAACAAACAAAACAAACAACGAACAAAACAAAAACATCAGCAACAAACCCAAGAGGCAAGCATGTCGTGTTTCTTTATTCGTTCAAAAACAGACTCACAGACTTTACGTAAGTTACCCTACAACCCCAACCCCCTTCTCAGCAGGCAGTGAGATTTAAAACCCTATCACCCCCCCCCTCCCCGCGGATGCGGATAGCATAGAGTACGATCTTCCAGTTAGTCTCAACGCTACTAAAATTATGTCAGTAACCGGGTAATTATTGGCATCTAAGTCAAATGGGGAAACATTGTGTATATAATATTTTCACTGGGATACAATTTTCTTATCACATTTCAAAATCATCTGTCTACCACTCTCTGATCTTACACGAGGACAATCCCTGCATCTTCAAGGTTGGTCTACCACTCTCTGATCTTACACGATGACATCTTCAAGGTTGGTTGAACGGACCGATAACCTATTCGAATGGTAATCCATCTTTGTTATGCCCATGAATGCTCACTTGCATTCCATTAAAAAAAAAAAGATCTATTATATCTGCGTCATTCGATATTGCCTAGTAGCATTCGGTTTGGATATTTCAACATTACACATATTATAAGGCAACCTTACGTGTCTTCTCCATGCTTTTGGCTTTATTTCTTTCTTATTTCTATCTTCCCTTACATTAATAATGAATTTCTTTATCACCGTGGTCTTACACGATGACAATCCCTGCATCTTCAAGGTTGGTTGAACGGACCGATAACCTATTCGAATGGTAATCCATCTTTGTTATGCCCAATGCTCACTTGCAATCCTTAAAAAAAAAAAGATTTATCACATCTGCGTCATTCGATATTGCCTAACAGCGTTCGGTTTGGATATTTCAACATTACACATATTATAAGACAACCTTAAGTGTCTTCTCCATGCTTTTGGCTTTATTTCTTTCTTATTTCCATCTTCCCTTACATGTATAATGAATTTCTTTAACACCGTTTATAGTCCCCGCCCCAATCCAACACACGTACCTAGTCTGTCGGTCTATATTTCACGCACCATTTGTTTCTCATTAAAGTAAAGCAAAGCAAAAGAAACACACCTAAACCATGTCATGACAACGTTATTTATTTATCAAATATTATTTACCAACCTCTGACTAAACTTCTGATAATAACGACTTGTTGGATTGGAAATCTGATTTAATAACAGCATTACAACTTATCATTGCAATCACAATGTTATTTTACCAATAGAAAGGGCCGTGACGATCCAATGAACTACCCTATAATTATATAAACCCCCGGACATATGGGTGACAATCAAATAACTCCCCCGCCCTGTCCCCCCGCCCCCCATACCCCAGCCGTGCGTTATCAGAACTCATCCCTCATCTACACAGACAGACACACACACACACACACACACACACACACACACACACACACACACACACACACACACACAGACAGACACACACAGACACACATCAACACACACAGACACACATCAACACACATACGTACACTTACACGCACAAAACATCAGCGAGTCTATCGCATACTTCTGTTACTGCCCTTGCCAGTCTTCAGTGCTAACACAACGGTTTTGTTATGTTGTGTACTCTATGTTACTCCGTAGAGCCAGCCCATTGAACGTTGAGAACTTTTCCTCATAGCTGTTTCTAGAATTATGAATTATGGAGAAGCGTTTTGTATGAACACGATAGTAATATCCACATAGATACTGGTTTATACAAAATCTCGGGGCGTGACACCCCGGTGTTGGTGTTATAAGGTTTGCATTCAATTCAATTATGAAAGTGTTCACTGACTGTTTGTAACACTTGTGTGTCAATTAACCAATTATACATAAGCATTGGAGAGAATAAGAAAAACAATACCCAACAACATGTAAGTAAACGCTCCACTTTCGTAATCTACTACCGGTACTTCTTTTTTTTTTACTTTACATTTTTTATGAAATATATTATGCCTGTAACATAAAAATGTCTCCTGTTTCTCTTCAGTTTACTCTATTCATGTGTATATATATATATTTTTTTTAAAAAAGTAATAATTTACGATTTCTTTGGTCAAAATGAAAACATACTTGACTATACTAAAGATTCATTATAAGAACCAAGCCTTTATTTTTGACGGTCAACAACAAGAACACTATGTGATTTACTTATGGATCATTATGCCATTGTATTAACATCTAGAATCTGGTTGTCCACATCTTCGTCTTTCCATCTATCTTCGCATCATCTAATCATCACAAACCTTCACTCGTCGCTGAAAATATAGTCTATAAGCTTCAATTAACTGACTGAATAATAAAACCACAACGTTCCCACCACCATAGACTTTGGTGGCCTTTGTCAAGCGACAAATGCATAATGAATCAATGAAGAACGAGGGACAATCACAAGTAAAACATGGGTGGGGTTGGGGATTGTGATGGGGGTGGGGCCAACAGCAGGAAATGAAGGCGTGTTGATGAGAAGAATACAAAACAACCCCGATATCATAGTAACAATAAATATGGGTTTGTGGTACCCCCGTACAGATGCAGGCTCAAACTCTTAACATCATTCAGAATTCATCCCCAGCAGGTCATGGCATTCAATATCGTTCTCAACTGCCTAGAGAGCATACAGTAGAGCAGTCTGTTCGGCTCATCAAACTGACATACTGACTATATCTTCCTCTACCTGTAGATGGGTACCCATTCACACGACCTGTGTCGACTGTGACGAAACATGTCACCATCTGGTAGTTTCAGCCAGGCTTCAAACTTGGGACCTCTCGATCTCGAATCAAGAAGCCTTACCATTCGGTCACTGTCGTCAGGTTCCTTCTGATGTGACCTCCTTTTGCTGTTATCTTTTGATTTAACCCGGAGACGCACTCTGTGCTTTATAGCCATTGCAAAACGATAGTATTACTCGTGTCGAAATGCGTCCCTTCTAACACACTGCACGTCTCTGTCTTCATAATGTTATTATATTATTATTGTGAAATGCTTGCCAGTGGAATTTGCCACACAATGCTATTAGAATAAAAATGATTGGCATTCCTATGCCAGATTTATTTGCAAAGGTAAATTATAATTCCCCCTGTTGTAAAAGGCCTCTTTTATGATATTATTATCAATGATAGGTTATGATTTAGGGACACGCTCCACAGAGACTGTGTTTAGTACTAGGAATTTAAACATGAATACATGATCACGTCAGGCAGTATATATATATGCGTAGAAGGAGAGAGTGCTACATTCCATAAACATTTAGTATATGGAAGGATACGTTTGATATTGGTATGTGACTGTTTCAACAAAAAGTTTGTGTACATGGCTATTCTTGTGACGTTTTCGTTCTAGCAAATGGATATGAGCCTGAGGGCAACAAATTATAGTTGACTTAAGGTCAGTCTGAGTAAAACCGAGTAGTGTACTAGGTTGCCCTTGATCAATAAAGGTATTTATACACAGTATGCTAATCCTCAGCTGGTCTAAAATTCCTGACCTAAAACTTTCCCAGCTATGTGTTCAGCCGTGTTTGATGATTGGGGTGCTTATGTTTGTCTGCATGAGGGTGCTGAGTTCTCGTACTTTTCGAGACGATGGTTGGGGCCTCGGTGGTTGAGTCGTGGCTGACTTGATCCATAAAATGGGAACCGATGGCTTTGTAAGACCGGGCGTCCACTGCCGGTTTTTGTCAGCTGCGCATGTGACTAGCAGGCTACAAACTTGATAGATTAAATTATAAGTTTTTAACCTGCTAGTCACATGCGCATCTGCCCAAAACCGGCAGTGGACGCCCGAGGGGACCAAGAGAAACACGAATGTTCATCTTCACCGATTCTGTTTTGAGCTATTCATGCTATTGAAGTTAAAGAGCCTGGAATAGGCGGCCATCATTCTCCAGCCCACTGTGGTTTGTGATGTAAAGGGGTTTTGCTAATAACGCAAAACAACAGATTTTTGACCAATGACCTACATCCCTCCACTATATTGAACTCGCACAAATTCTACAACAAATTTGATATGTCGATTTTTATGGGTTTATTGAATGACTTAATTTATTTGTGAGATTTTAAAGGTCATCTTTCCCTGTTTCAAGTGGTGACAATCGACATTGAATCTAATATATTGTTTTATTGTGAAAATTGTCTTATTCTGAGATGGGATGAGATAACTATAGATATAGAAAGCGCGTGTGCGCGCGCGTGTAGTGTGTGTGTGTGTGTGTGTGTGTGTGTGTGTGTGTGTGTGTATATATATGAGAGGGAACGAGAGAGAGAATGAGAGTGAGAGAGAGAAAGATATATAATATATATAGAGAGAGAGAGATAGAGAGAGATCCTATAAAACCTGACCCGTGACTTGATGACATACAATCCAATGTCGAGTCCACCCATGCCTCCATCTTCCATTAAATGTATCTCCATCTTTTCACGGTCCGCAGAGTGGCAGGTATGTCCAGCCAAAATTATAAAGTCGCTGGACAGAAGGGCCGAGCTGAGGTCAGCACTGGGGTTGACCTTTACAAGTCGTCCTTCAGTGTGGCAGGAGAGACAACATACATATGGCGACAGACACCTCAAAGTCTCAGGGACATACTGAGAGAGGAATCCCTTCCTTTGGTGGTTAAAGTAAGGCAGTAAAGGGTCAGAAAAATAAGGATGGGGGGGGGGGGGAAGGTAACCGGAGTAGATTGGAATTAATATATGCAAAATATATGATTCAGTGGTGGTTGCAATAATAATCGTACTACTACTACTAGTAGTAGTAGTAGTAGTAGTTTTAGTGGTAGTGGTTGTTGTTGTTTTGTTGTTGTTGCTGTTAGCAGCAGTAGTAGTAGTAGTAGTAGTAGTAGTAGTAGTAGTAGTTGTTGTTGTTGTGTTTGTCAGCAACAGCAGCAGCAGCAGCAGTAGTAGTAGTAGTAGTAGTAGTAGTAGTAGTAGTAGTGGTGGTGATGGTGTTGATAGTAGTACCGGTAGTAATGGTAGTAGTAGCACCAGTTACAATAATGATATAGCAATAGTACAAGGGTATGTTGTTTTTGTTGTCCCAAAAGCAATGGTAAGAGGTGTAGCCCCTCATTGTTCGAGGACTACTGACGTTGAGGAAGGTGATGATTATTGATTATGGTAGAGAAAGAAAATGAAAATAAAGTTGGCTAGCTTGATGCCTTGTTGGCTAGTTGATAAATGATCGCTTATAATTAAATGATTGACACTCTATACGAAGCTGTATGAAGATGTTACGACCTTTAGTTTTGATCCATCTTATATTATTATCAAACCTGAATTCATGTGATCTAGCGTTCTTACATACACCATTTGTTGTATGTCTTAACATGTTCTCTTCACCAGCTGAACAATGAAAACTCAGTGAAAGACGACGAAACACCAATAGATCTTCAGCAACCCTTGCTTTTATACAGGGAGGTGAAGTCCAGGAAGGTACATGGCCGAAACTTACTTGCGAGAGACAGCATTCGAGAGAACAGGGTCGTTTACCACACTGTGGGACCCTTTGTCACTCTTCCAGATAGCTTTGAAGGTTTGTCCATTTAGAAAATTAAAGTGTAGTATGAAGAGTTTGACAATGCTAGTAAATCAACGTATTACATTAATTTGGAACACTGTCATGTTGTGAATAGACAATGGGAACTGCTTATAATTATAACGGAACTGATTGGAACAATGCGAAGACATTGCTCTAGATCCAGCAATTGTGTTAAACGTTTGCATATAATGTAAATATTCTGGCCTTGCATACGTTTAGCACGTAAGAGAACCCATATCACTTCCAAAATCGCAGAGTAGGCCACTTAAGGTCACTACTCTGGTAAAATATAAAATTCAAAATTAAATCTACTATATTATTTCGTTGACTCTCCATCCACTCCCCTGGTGATAGATTGCATATCTGCAGCAATGCGACACAAAACGCACTACACTTATGCTTTCCTCTTGGTTACACCAATAAGTAAAGTCGAGAGTCAAAACTCTGGGAATTGAGCAACTCGTATCATATCATATGCCTCTTTGTTTGTTTGTCTATTTAGTTCATAATACTATATCAATGCTTCAGACCCTCAGATGATCAGTGTATGACTTACCTCCTATGTTTATTATCTGTCGTTTCAGGATATTTTCGACCCATACATTTGCCCGACAAACCATTAGAATTGGTGGCCGACGTGGCGAGGTTCATGCCAAAATCGCTCATCAATATAACGTCCTGTGACGGATTTGTCTGCCTAAGTGACATAGGGGTGAGTCAGTACTAACGGAACGTTTAAAAAAAAAGTTTTTTGAATCACTAGTCTAGCAATGATGATAAGATATTTACAAACTCGACTGGCCAATTACGAAGTTTCTTATACGAGTATCTCTCAATTTCTAGCTATATTCGCCTAAGTTAGAAAAAAATAAGAATTTGTTGAACCTTGGGTTGATTGGATTGATCAACGGGACCATAATTTGACTGAAGAGATAAAGGGAGATAATAGATGTGACCCAATTTAAAAATAATATTTTTGATTATATTTTTACATGCATAATACAAGCCGTACTCATGTCCCATAATAACTTCTTTGTTTATTTTGGTATTCCAGGAATCTCTCTACCAGAAAGGAATGATTCCACCGGGTCTTTATCACCCACAGAGTATCTTAGAAGAAACGGTTGCATACATCAACAAAAGAAAAACAGAAAAGAAAAAACTGGTGAGATGTCTGTTGTGCCATGACACTAAAGGCAAAGCGGTGTTATTTCCCTTGGATCAGAAAGGACAGTTTTATTTAGTGGAACCAAAATCTAAACCTTCCAAACAAGTTGGAAACATGATTGACAAAACCAGCAGAGCATACAAATGGACCGAATTCGACCAAAAAGCAGTGAAAGGATTTAGGGTCAAAATGGCGTATGGAAACGGACCAAAGGAAGAGTGTTGCTTCACTGGCTCCCTCGAATTTTCACACACCACGGAAGAGCACACGGTAGTGGGCTGTACAATGACATCAACGCCTCGTTTATTTGAAATGGCAGTTACGTCTGAACCATTCTTCATCGTCGCTTTGAATTCGGACGATTTGGACAGCACGTCTTTGCAGCAGAGAGGTCTTAAATTTGCCAAGAACGAGTGTGACGCTTACATGCAAGCGGCCAAAGTAAAGAAGGATTATGACATTGAAGATAATGAAGCAACTCAATAGTGTTCTTAAACAATTTTCTTGTATTCCCAATGTTGGCAGTTTCGTTTTCATTTTGTTTTGCTTCAAGTCTATTCTGTTGTTGATATTTGCATATATCATTTTCAGGATATGAAAGATACAAAAACCATAATATATCATTATTTGTGTCCTCGGATTGCATTAAATTTGACATATCTCATTTTTCCAGTTTATCCTATCATAGGCCTGAATCAAATTTGAAAGAAAAACGTGATGTGACAATCCAACTCGCTCAATTGTAGGGACTGATTATCCCATATAAATCCCCTGTCACCTATTCATGGTTCAGTAATCCGGTAATCCAATCTCATTCATACTAATAATGTGATTATGGCAAAACAGTCTTGGGTATTTTTGTGACAATTCTCTTTGTTTATCCAAGAATACGTGTGCCTGTCTCTAGCAGGGTCATGACATATCATTGAGCAAAGCAGGGATGTTTTCCATAATATAACCACCTCCATCCTCTTACTATTCACGTTTCAGTTGGGAGATGAATGTGATCTTGGCGTAAGGGTAACCAGGTGGCGATTGGAAACTGAATGCCTGTCTGTAACATTCTAAATAATAGATTATGTGTAGTAGTCCGAGTACAGATGTTAGCGGGTGATAGACCATGTTTTCTATGTCAGAAGAAGTCTATGCCGCCTCTTGATTTTGATGTCGGACTGTAAGCATACGTTCATGTTGGTGTGTTTTGCATTAAGATAATATATAACTGTGTGTTTGTGTGCGCGTGTGTGTGTATGCGTGTGCGTGTGCGTGTGTGTTTGTGTCTGTGTGTGTGTGTGTGTGTGTGTGTGTGAGAGAGAGAGAGAGAGAGAGAGAGAGAGAGAGAGAGAGAGAGA
>JARFNW010134878.1:0-10975 GCA_031763155.1 Dirona albolineata | reverse complement strand
TTGCTGTTACCCCAGTGGTTACTCTTCAGTTACAGGACAACTGGGAGTTGCCACCTGGGCAAGATGATGATGATAATAATTACAAAACTTGTAATTTAGACCCCATTAACACAGGACTTTTTAAAACTTGTCTTGGTGAGGCAATCTCTTCTGTGATGCATGTATTTAATACGTCTTTGGTTTCAGGTGTCGTGCCAGATATATTCAAAACTGCTATTGTAAGGCCACTGCTATATTTCCTTTATTATATTCTTCGTATTTTATAGTATGTACATTGATAAAGGGGAAACCCGAAACGTTTATTTACTGTTGATCGTCAGTTATAGAAGCATGTTTTTACTATAATAATACCCCCATTATTTAACAAAAAGATAAAGCAAGGTGCGCATTTTTATTGTTACGCAATCGATACAAGTCCCAAATTGACGTGTCCGTTGTTTGCATGTTTGCGCCTGGTGCCAGTCGAGTAGAACGAATTGGGTAGTTATATGCGACATAAATAATTGTGGCGAGGCTAGATGGCGAGTGGTTGGGACAACAGCAGGCTCGGCGAAGGTCGTGGGTTCGAATCCTTTTTTTTTGTTGTTGTCCCGGGCCTCAAACCCGTGCCGCCTGTGTTAGTTTTGTTAATACCTGTTATATTATGTTCTCAGTTCAGTTTCAATAATTCTATCCATCTTTCCAGATCTCCCTCACCCTATCTCTAGATAGGGTTCGAATCCTTTTAAAGTCGCCTCGTTGTTTTTCTTGGACTCTCTATCACTCAGCTATATCGCTACCCAAGTGGTTTCAAAGTTGATATAGTAATAGCGACAGATGGCGCTTCAAACTCAATACAATATTATAGTGATGCTGTCATATACGAGATATATGATTGTGGTGGCGTCATCCACATAGCCGTTTAATATAACAGGACAGATAGTCCTTCCTTTTAAGGACGTGGGGTGGCCGAGTGGTTAGGACAGTGAGTGGACTCTCATGGCGATGGTCGTGGGTTCGAATCATGTCCGAGTCACTTAGTGGATTTTCTTGGGCAAGAATCTTTACTCCAATTGCCTCACCCCGGCTCTATGGGCCACAATGCTCTTGATGACTTGACATCTTTGTGAGCATTTAACTTTAACTTGGTCAGTCATCATCATATCCTATCGCACCAGTGTTTGATACAATCTATAGCCTCTGGAGTGCAGGCTCCTAGGTCAGCGCCAGTACATGTCGGTCCCAGTTTGCATTCAAAGAGAATGTGCTCCATGTTCTCAGTTTGTTGTCCCCACATACATTGCCCTTCAAAAGAAAGTCGCCATTTGTGAAAATTGTGTTTGGTCTTGCTCGGTTCAGTGCCACCCATTCTTTTCATGTTGCCAGTTCCTCTGCTGGGCCATGGATTGCATCATTTTGGTGGGTAACTGTCCCATTCCTTCCATGA
The DNA here is from genome assembly GCA_031763155.1 of Dirona albolineata. Taxonomy (NCBI): domain Eukaryota; kingdom Metazoa; phylum Mollusca; class Gastropoda; order Nudibranchia; family Dironidae; genus Dirona; species Dirona albolineata. The sequence continues at coordinate 9,549 of JARFNW010134878.1, read as the reverse complement.
ATGTACCCTGTACATTTCTGTATGGTTTGGGTGAATGCTTTCAGCTGTTGTCATGAAGCCTTTTCTGGATTTAAGTCTCCTTTTTGGGATGTTATGGTCATTGAGTGGTTGTCTTGAATCACTTTTTTGCCTGTATATATGGACTTTACTTTGCGAGTCCCGGCGGATGTGTGGTGGTGCTATTCCTGCCAGTCTGTAGATTGCCGGTAGGGGTGTCGGTCTAAATGTCCCAGTGATAATGCGGTAGGTGTTATCTAGCCTGGGGTCAATTGTTTTGGCGTGACTAGATCTTGCCCAGACTAGTGAGCAGTATTCAGCCGAGGAGTAGCAGAGTGCCAATGCTGTTGTCCTAAGGGTCTTTGGGTCTGCTCCCCATTTGGTGTTGGCGAGTTTTCCAAGGAGGCTGTTCCTTGTAGCTACCTTTGCTTTCACCTTCTTTATATGCTGGGCAAAGGAGAGTGTTCGATCCAATGTGACTCCAAGATATACAGGGGAGCTGGCATGTTCTAATGCCTCGCCATTCCATGATATTGCTAATTTCCTGTTTGCCTGATGGTTATTCAAATGGAAGGCACATATTTGAGTTTTACCTGGGTTGGCATTCAGTGATTTCTCCTTGTAGTATTGGGATAGGGTCTTCAGGGAGGTTGAAAGTATGTCTTCGGTGGTCTTAAATTCTCGTGATTGGGTTGCCAGGCACAAGTCGTCTGCATATAGAAACTTCCGTATGTTTTCAAATTCAGGTCGGTCGCTGGTGTAAAACAAATAACACTACAAAAAACGTTTTGGGTTTCTTCTTCATAAAACACAAAACACAAATAGAAAATGTTAAGCTGTGGGAATCAAGTCAATGTTGAAGCTACACCATTTTCACCCCCTTTTTTGCATACCTCATTTTTGGATTCTAGCTTCTGGCAGCCCCCATTCCTGTGGGTTTTTTCTCTCAATACCTCGATCCCACTGTACGGCACTGCACTGTGACTGACTCCTGGTTTATTCCAATCTACCCTCAGAATAAACCCTAAAGACAAATTTCCCCCTGGAATTAATGGAGGGAATGTATTTGTTATATTTATTTATATCTTTTATGGAGACACGGACGCCATAAGGCCCATGATGCATATTTTTGTTTTCTAAAATTGATCGAACCAATTAAATCTTGATCCATAGATTATATCTTCCAGCTCTGTATCAGGCCATGTGCACTAGTGAGGTACAGACTTGCACTTAACCTGGATATGTTTACCTGGGTCTGTGCATCAATCTCTTCTGCCTTCTACACTGCACTCGGCCAGTCACAGAGCTGGTCCCTACACTAATTAATCACAGTACTATATTATGGAGCGGATAACAAACCAACAAAGTGATGAAATGTGCAGGCTGTTTCTTTGAAGTTGATGTGTTTAAGATTTGTTCTTATGAACGCAAGATTTAATATTGCATTGGTTTTTTTAATTGATATTGTTTTTAGCCATCCATATCGATATGCAGCAATTTAATGATCGATCATGTTGTTGTTGTTATTCGATGTTGATCTGATTTTGATTTGGAGACGTTGTATGACGACTTGGACAACGAGGCGAGACGCCGGAAATGACAATGACTGACACTGGTGGATGGGCGTGGCCAAAAGGATGAAATTCCGCCAGCAGCAGCAGTAGCAACAGCAACCACAACAACACTATCAAAATCAACAACAACAATCAATATCAAAAGCATCCACAACAAAGTTGATGATGATATTAATACTGGCATAGAATGCAATGGACATTAAAGAATGCGTCATGAATATTCATGAGTTTCAAACCCACGGGACACGTGACACACTAAGGACCAATCAATAAAGATGAAGAAATGGCGGTGGGTAGGGGGTGGGGGGAGGAGGGGGCGTGGCGGATGTGGTTGGCATAATGAAAGATGTCTCCAAAGACTTAATACACATTGCTGGCCAAGACATCAAAAGGAGGCGGTGAGAACAAAGGAAATACATTGAAATGTTTCAACATGGCATTTGTATGGAAAAGGGGGATGGGGGTGGGTGGGGGGGGGATGGTGTCTGGACTGGGGATGGTTGGCTGTCTGTCTGGGGACTGGGGGTGGAGGAATGGATGGACCTGGGATGGGGGAGGTGTGAGTGGTGGTGGTGGTGGTGGTGATGTCTTGATGATGATGATGATGATGGTGGTGGTGGTGATGATGGTGGTGGTGGTAGTGGTGGCGGTGGTGGTGGTGGTGGTGGTTGTGGTGGTGGTGGTGGTGGTGGTAGTGGTGGTAGTGGTGGCGGTGGTGGTGGTAGTGGTGGTGGCGGTGGTGGTGGTGGTGGTTGTGGTGGTGGTGGTGGTGATGGTTGTGGTGATGGTGGTGATGATGATGATGATGATGATTGTGATGCTGATGGGTAGGGTCATACTAAAATACATGCCGATACCCAAGTATTCAGCAATTGGTTTCTACTTCTATTCACCCGACCAAAAGGAAAGTCAGTGTGGCTCTGGAGAAGACGAAGACATAATTTTGTTCTACCCATTAACAGGTGAAAACCTCATACTTGGGTTTTCCATTCCCCAAAGATCAGTCTGTTTTCTTAGTCAAAGGTACCGCGACAAACAACTGCTTTCCAATAATGGTGAATAAGGAATTTCATGATTGTATTTTGGTATGTCATTTCCCGTATACTAATCTTGATCCATAGATTTTCCAGCTCTGTCTCGGGTCATGTGTACTGGCTGGGCACAGACTTATACTTAAACATGGGTCTGTACATCAATGCCTTCTGCCTTGTACACTGTCCTCTGCTAGACACAGAGCTGGTCCCTATACTGTTTAATTACAGGAACGATAACAAACTTCCCGAATTGCAAGGTCGAGTTTCTGGGTGAAATCTTCTAACGGCCTTGTCCAATAATTTTTCCCATTTCATTGAGATCATATCCGTGTCGTTTATTCAAATGATTGCCATTAACCTGATTCAATTTAGTGCGCAATACTTGGCGCCAAAGGATGTCTGTCGGTCTAGAACCAGCAATAAAACAATGACAGTGGTTGGAAATTATACATGTATTATCCCCCTTGATGACGATTCAATCTCCATCGTCGTCTGTGCCGTTTTCAGAGACGCTAATCCATTTATCTATTCGCTCCATTCTAACAGAGGGATTTTATCCGACATGTTTTCTAATAGATAACGACAGGTTTACAGTCCGTACGGAGGCGAGATGAGATGGACGAGTGATTAGGACAGGGGACTCTAATGGCGAAGGTCGTGGGTTCGAATCCTTTCCCAGTCACCACCTTGTTTTCTTGCCCAGGTGGCAGCTCTCATTTGTCCTATAAATGAATAGCAACCACCAGGTTAACAGCAAAATGTTTACTGGTAAAATGTATGGACCCCATGGTACATTGTTGTCCAATTTACTGGTAAAGGTATTTGGACGTAGTGGGCTTATCACCTGCTCGTCTTTAATTCCTGATGCAAGTCTTTCAAACCATGTGTAAGGTGGTTTGGTGTTAGCCCTCGTTGTCATTTGGATTTACTTCCATAATTTGTCATGTACATCCTTCATAGCTTGACATAATATGGCTGGCCACTACACTTCTTTTTGTGGTATCAAGGGAACTCGATAAACAGCAACAACAACAACAACAACAACAACAGCCTTCTATTGGTATTTGTATATTCTGGCATCCCTTATACCTCTGACACAATGATATTGTCCTTGTAGAGAAAGGGTCGATTTTCGCTTTTCGATTCTTTTCCCATCGTGTGCATTGTTATATACACTATGTCACTGCACTATGGTTAGAGTTAGAGTTCGTGATTTGATGCGTCTGTATTGTATATCAATATAATTAATCTTAAAAAACATAACCTGGGCAGACAAAAAAAAAAACAACCAAAAAAACAAAAGGAAACAAAATAAACGAATTTTCATCAAAACTTTACTCATCAAACGTGAAGTAGAAAATATATAGAAATATAATATTTTAAAAACATGACTAGAACAATTTTCAATGAAAAATGTTTTATCATTTAATTCATTGACAAATTTACGTGATTTCTAACTGTTTTATTGCTTTTGAAAGAAATGATCAGTTTTATTATCACTATTGGGTTTTCTTTAATTCTAGTTATTGTCATTACATTAACATGTTCATAATGCTGTCGATGACATTAAAAGGGGTTTGGTTTGATGAACAATGATATGTGTTTGTGTGTTTGTGTGTGTTGGTGTGTGTGTGTGAGTGTCATTGTGTGTGTGTGTCATTGTGTGCGTGTGTGTGTGTGACACAAAGGGATATAACAACAAGTATGTCGAGGTGAGCAAAGGGGAGACAACCGTGAGACCATAATGTATTTCCGTCCTGTGTGTCAGACAAGCAAAGATCAAGGATGAGACGGGATGGATGGAATAAACAGTTGGAGGGGGAAAGGGGGTGGTGGGGGGGGGGGTTGCAGGTTGGGACAAAAACAAAACTAATTTATGTTCTTTATCATTCAAGAGTAGGCTGAATAATGATGAAGATGATGATAAAGATAATGATAAATATGAGTTGGTGGTTTCTAGTCCGATACCTCGTATAATCAGGAGCATACAGTTAAAACAAAACAAACAAAAACAAAAACAAAAGAAAAAATAACACAAAACACAAAAGAAAAAAAAACAAACCCCAGAACAAACAACAAAAATAACTAAACAAAAACAAAACTAAAACAAAAAATAAAAATATTTAGATAAATAAAAAGATAAAAAACAAACACAAAAAACCAGACACAACCAAACAAACAAACACCCCCCCCCCCCCAAAAGAACAACAAACAAACAAAACAAACCCCCAACAAAAACAAAACAAAACAAGACAAATAAACCAAAAAAACCCAACAAAACATATAGTAGAGTCGCCTATTAGGGTCTTCCTACTAACATGCCTCACTCGGCAGCTGGGTACACATTCACACCTGAGTCATAGTTTACATGTTTTACATATTTTACATATTTTACATAATTTACATGTTTTACATATTTTACATATTTTACACATTTTACACATTTTACATATTTTACGTTTTACATATTTTACATATTTTACATATTTTTTACATATCTTACATATTTTACATATTTTACATATTTTACATATTTTACATATTTTACATATTTCACATATTTTACATATTTTACATATTTTACATGTTTTACATATTTTATTTATTTTACGTATTTTACATATTTCTCTTATTTTATACGGTTGGCTCATTACCTGCTCGTCTTTACTTTCTGATGCAGCGTCTTTCTTGGTGACTTGGTGGAGGAAAGAAATCATGCACATTCTGTTAATACGTCCACAGTCTACGGAGCTACCAACGATTTGTGGTCATGTGACTGAAGAGTAACCACGAGAGTAATAACAATGCAGGTGATGAGGGGTGTTAGTCCTCGTTGATATTTGGATTTACTTCCATTTGTCATGTACACCCTTCATAGCTTGACATATGGCTTGCCCCTACACTGCTTTCTGTGTTATAAAGGGGACTCGATAAACAATCAAACAAACATGTTTTACATATCACTCGACCTTGGTGTGGATGAATACCCAGCTACAGACAGATTTATATATTATTGTCAGTATGTTAGTGTGACGAGCCTAAAAGGCTGCTCTACTGTGTGCTTCCCCATGTGAGTTGAGAAGGATATTGAATGCTGGGAGATAAAATAGATGATATCAAGTCTTTTTAAAATCCAAATACCCTCCCTGCGACTGTGGTCCTCTCCTGTCAAGTATTAATAGAGGAGGGACGGGACAGGATGTGCAGTGGCGGGACAGGATACCGGGGAGCTTTGTACTGGCAGCAGGGTTGGTTCGTCAGACTGCGGTGATTAATTCTAAACCTAACAAAAACAGTGTCTGGTCGGTTAGAATCAATCACCACTGACTGACGAACCAAACCATGCTGCTAGTGCCAATATGTCCGGTGTCCTGTCACGTCCGGAGTCCCGTCCCTCCACTACAGAACTTTTCCATCTGCCATAACGTTATTAGTTATCCCGCTGGGCCAGACAGCATTGTTGCCAGCTTGTCTCTTTTGAAGTTAAAAATATAGCTCCCTTTCCATGACATTTAGCTCCAGTTTCTTATGAACTAGGGTAGCGTTTCTATTTTAGGACATAATAATAACGTCTAGTTGGCTCTTTTTTTTGTATGGAATTTTATTATATTTTGGGTTTTTCATATTTTTAGTTCCTTTGACAAGCAATTTAGCTCCTTTTGAAAATTTCTGTTACGCAACAGTGAGCTGGTGAAAGCAAATTAAATTAAAAGCCAGCGAGGGCTTAGAGATATAGAATTTAGTTTCTTACATTTTTGGTTGGGTGTGTGTATGTATTTATGTGTGTATGTGTGTTTGTGTGTGTATGTGTGTATGTGTATGTGTTTGTTAGCTGACTAAGGGAAGACCTAATGTGTATGAATGTGTATTTGTATGTGTATGTGTATGTGTATGTGTATGTGTGTGTGGGTATGTATGTATGTGTATGTATATGTAGGTATGTGTATGTATGTATGTATGTATGTATGTGTATCTATGTGTGGGTATGTGTGTATATTATTTGTGGGGGTATGAATGTAAAATTGCTTCTTTTGGTTATGATATTATCAATTTAAGGTCTCTAGTATATTTATTGTGAGGACAGACAGAAACAACAATCGTTGTAAGGGCGAGGAGGGTAGGTGATTTGGGGGGGGGGGGTGGGGGGGGGGGCTGCGAGGTAACGAGGGCTGCCAGAAGCTAGCAATACGAATGAAAGAAATGTAAAAAATATATATATAAAAGACAACAGCAAAAAGATACGGGTATGGCTTAGAGTGTAAAACAACTACCAAACTGAGTGGATATTTTAACCCTGTATAAAACACGTTATGCATAATGGATCTGAGATTATTTATTATTGTTTTGTCTTGCAATTTTTTTTGTGTTATGTGTTTTCTGTGTTTGTTAGCTGACTAAGGGAAGACCCAAAGCATTCTATATTTAGTTGCGAGTTTCAATACAATTGGAGTTATAACATTATATCTTCCATTATTTTAAGGTGGATTCCATTTATTCGACCCGGGAGGAAGGCGGGTGAGAAGTCTGATGTGACCCCCGGGGGCACATTTGGGCACAAACATTCTTGTTGCAGTGAATTATACTCACAACATTGCATGATTAATTGTGTTATTCATGTAATGTTTTAAGTATAGAATTGTGCCAAAATGTGCTAATTGTTAACGTATGGTCTGTATATACCACATATAAGCATTGACCAGAAGCGACAATACACGATTTTTATGGGACAACTTTCGAAACACAGAATATCACTAAAAAGACTAATCATAATGGCGGTGAACACTATTTAACACCAATACGTCCGCCGTATTTGTTTAGCATTATCGTGGCCACTATCACCCATTCAAATTGGCCCTATTGTCGTGGCCACTACCACCCATTCAAATTGGCCCTATTGGCGTGGCCACTATCACCCATTCAAATTGGCCCTATTGTCGTGGCCACTATCACCCATTCAAATTGGCCCTATTGTCGTGGCCACTATCACCCATTCAAATAGGCCCTATTGTCCTGGCCACTATCACCCATTCAAATTGGTCCTATTGTCGTGGCCACTATCTCCCATTCAAATTGGTCCTATTGCCGTGGCCACTATCACCCATTCAAATTGGTCCTATTGTCGTGGCCACTATCACCTATTCAAATTGGTCCTATTGTCGTGGCCACTATCACCCATTCAAATTGGCTCTATTGTCGCTTCTGTGTTTTTATATATTCTGTGGGGTATATGGGGCCGTATAAACAGAGCATACGTTAACTGTTAGAACATTTTAGCACAACAGTATTGCACCGAATTATACTCACAACATTGCATGATTCGTTGTATTATTCATGCAATGTTTTAAGTATACAATTGTGCCAAAATGTGCTAACCGTTAACATAATATGGTCTGTGGACACTGGCGCTGGTCCTGTTTTGATTGGGGAGAAAGTGGGGGGGGGAAGTGGGAGGGAAGGGGGGGGGGAGGTGGAAGTGGGAGGGAAGAGGGGGGAGGAGGAAGTGGAGGGGGGGGGGTGACGTGTCTCCGACGGCTTGAAGTTCCGTATCGGAATTCTTACCACACCGCCATCATTGCCCATCAAATATGTATCTAGTACCAGTTAAATTCCTCCGTTACCACTTCATCTCATGTTTTATGTATGACTCATCCATTTTTTTTCGCCATCGATGTTTTCTGTTTCAAATTAACGCGATTTTGTTCATTGGACCGTTGCTGTAATTTGGGGATGGGGGCTGTTTAAAGTTTTTTTTCTTCTTTTTTATTAAAAGGGGGTGGGGGTTGGGGGTGGTGTTTTGTTTTTGTGTTTGGTTGGCTTGTTTGGGGTTGTTTTTGGTTCGATTTTTTTGGAAAGGGGGGAGATTTTTTTCCTCCTATAAACAATATGTTTCGTGGCCAACGCCATTGTTAACAGACCGAAGTAACTGGATGCAAGGAGGAAGACTCTGGATGGAAATCAATGGCGAAAGTTCGTCGGCACTTAACCTTACACCGAAAGATAGAAAGTGAATTATACTCACAACATTGCATGATTCATTGCATTATTCCTGTAATTATTTAGGCATAAAAATGTGCCAAAATGTGCCAACAGTTAACGTATGGTCTCTTAATACCAGCGCAAGGGCCGTATGCGTTAACGGGATGCGAAGAGGAAGACTCTGGATGGAGATCAATCACGAAAGTTCGTCTGCACTTAACCATACACCGAAAGGTAGAAAGGAATTGATGAAGAAAGAAAGTAAGAAGAGGTCAATGGTGTGTTTATAGTGACACGCACGCTTTCTTTAGGTACCTACCTTAAGTATAAAGTGTAGGTACCTACCTTAAGTATAAAATGTAGGTACCTACCTTAAGTATAAAATGTAGGTGCCTACCTTAAGTATAAAATGTAGGTATCTACCTTAAGTATAAAATGTAGGTACCTACCGAAAACGTGAGAAATTTTAAATTTCTCTTTTGCTTCACTTGGACGTTCTGTGTGTTTATAATTCCACGGACACCTACGACTGTCGTACTCACAGACAAAAGAAGTGCGTGGGTGACACACCTCAGTCGTGCGTAAGTGACGACAACAAGAAGTGTGTCCAGCGGTTTCCCCTATTATCTATCCCTTGGTGTGCACTCCCTGTTTATATTGGCACACGTTTTTTAGGTATGCAGCTCAAGTCAGTACCAGTACTTATTTACTAATCGTGTTCACTGGGTGAAATAGGTTTGCCTAAATTTGACCGTTTCTTTTCAACATCTACTGCACACAGCTTCAGTAAATGATTGAACATATCGTGCGCCATTTTGAAATGCTCCACGAACTTCTTTGTCTCAGTCAATAATTGGGGCATTAAATGATGAAACTCTCCATAACATTTTCGTTTGTTTGTTTGTTTATCGAATCCCCTTTACACCACAATAAGCAGTGTAGGGACCAGCCATATGTCAAGCTCTGAA
>JARFNW010134877.1:0-20529 GCA_031763155.1 Dirona albolineata | reverse complement strand
CTTCAGAGCTTGACACATGGCTGGTCCCTACACTGCTTATTGCGGTAATAAAGGGGATTCGATAAACAAACAAACAACATAATATAATATAGAAATAGAAGAAGAAAAAAACAAAAAAACTTTCAAAAATACTCACAGTTCCCAGCTCTGGTTTCCTCTTTCTTGAGTTTGGAGTCGAAGGTGCAGAATTAAGGTTACTGTTTGTTGCCGAGAGTGGTCCCCCTGAATAAGCACCTGCTACAGCTTTGGATATCTGTCCTTTATACATAGGGAGTGTTTTCGAAGGGTGAGCAAGCATTGATGGAAAGTTAAAATCGCAGTTGTTATCATCTACATGGAATAATGATTTAGGGTTAGGGCATTTAGACATCAGTGCAGATGGCCGAGTGGTGTCTGAAACTGGTAATTTAGAGCTTGTGATTTGTTGAGAAACTGTCTGGTTGCAACTTTTACCAACACTGGAATTGGATAACGATTTTGACTTTGGTTTGAAAATTGGTACCACTGAGGCTTGAGCTGTTTTCGTCTGAGATGAATTTGAATTTGAACGAATAGTTTGAATTGATGAAGATTTATTGATGACAGGTTTTACAATAGAGGATGAAGATTGTACTCTGGCCTTGAAAACAGGTGTAAACCTTGTATTGATACTACCTGTGCCTTCTCTTTCATGTACATGAAGGCTATTGGTGGATTTTTGTTGGGGACAGAATAGTGGTACGAATTTGGAATAAGAAGATAATAAAGGCTTAGAGGTAACCTTTGAACTTGTTGTACTTTTACTTTTATCATTTATTATAGCAGTAACAGCTTCATGGGTTTTTGAGGGAGAGTGTTTGGAATCGCGAGTAGAAGAGATCCCTGGATAAAGCATAACGCTTTGCATCTCATTTATAGCAGAATTATTTTCCTTAAAATCGGAATTATTTTCCCCGGCATTGGAACACAATTGGACAGCTTGTTGACTCTGACTAGAACAGGGACGATCAAATTTGTCACCTATTATTCTAACACCACTTTTTTCAAACTGTTCTTCTCTATTCTTTGACAGGAAATTTTGTTCAACACTATCAACTTTGTCACTTGTTTTGACACTTTTTTCAAACTGTTGTTCTCTGTTCTTTGGCAGTGAGTTTGCCTCAACACTACCGATGAGCTTGTTGAGTAAAGATGGCTGATCTTTGGAATGGGAATATTTCTGGTTCATCTGCAACAAAGTTTGTGAGGATTTCAAAGGTGTTTTTCCATTCATTTTCTTCTTGTTAGTCAGGCTGGCATGAGGTATCTCCTGTTGAGTGTAGGGAGAAGATAACAGCTGTTAATATTGATAAAATAACCTTACGAATAGGATAATACAAAATAATTAATAAAAATAGAAAACCAGGTTCTGTGTCAAATAATCATGAAGCCTTTTTTTGATTTGAATCAACATCCTTCCCACAATGCAATTATCTTGTAAAGCCATCTTCAGCAAATTGAAACAGATCTTTATTATTCAAAACTTGACATGCAGGTTCACATGCATTGCAAAAAGTCATACAACGTCCAAGCAGGTGTTTATGAAATTTTGCCACTAACTAAAAATTTGCAACAAAAAACAAAAAACAAAACAAAAAAACCCAAAAAAGATTCATTTTGAATTCAGGAAAAAGAGTACCAAATTATTATATCAGTAATAGTAATGAATTAATGTAACAATAAAGAAAACAAAGAAAACACACAAACACATGCACACACAACAGAAAGAATATAATTATGTACACAGGGTATAAAAATAATATCTTCACAACTTCAGATACTTTTAAATTGAGTATCAATCAACAAGGGCAGAATAATCAAATGTGTGTTTGTTTGGATAATAAAAATTGTGTAATGACATCATGAATATTAGAAACTAGCATATTATGGTGATTCATAAAGCTCCCAGTCAAAATTGCCTTCTTGTTTGATTATCAAGTCCCCTTAATACTGCAATAAGCAGCGTAGGGGCCAGCCATATGTCAAGCTCTGAAGTTCAGAAGCGTGAACCCTTCTATGTTAGAAAAATTGTTTCACTTGGAATAGTCCTTTTTTTACCATTTGCATGATGTCCATAAACATCACTGCCCCGTTTAAATGTAAACTTCAATTATTTCACTTTCCAAATTATCATGTTTCATCACAATACGTACATTAGTAAATGATTTATCCACATTTAAAGATATATAAAAATTATTTTTCGGACACCATGTTTTGAAAGTATACTCACCTCATTTGCATCGTGCAAGGATACAGCAGCATAATGCATTTTGGGCATAAATCTCAAAGGCTGACCACAAACATGACCAATTCTGGCATGAATGTCTTGCAGGAAGGACGCTAGGATGGATTTACAGTCCACTCTTGTCTTCAACTGGACAGGCTGATTCCTCAGGCAGACATCAGGGTATTTGCACTAACAGTTAAGGCAATCTCTTGACAACAGTTTGGTGCCTGCATAGCTATAAATGCAATGCATTTACAAATGAAATGAAGTAGAAAATAACACACATATATATTTTTTTAAATTTTTTTTTAAAAAGATTATAAAAGGAAAGTTGATAAATTTGAAGCAAAATCTCTACAATTCAATTGAGAAATAAAGAGGTTAATTTAGTGATGCTAAAAAGGAAAGATTCTCTATTGGGGGGATGTCATTGATTTAGAATATTAGCTCCAGGAAATGAACAATTTGCGACATTGCGATTGTTTAATTGCTGATTCTAGATTGGAAGTTAAAATCGAAGCAAGACCTAGATCATCTAACATCAATGGCCGTTGATAGACTAGACTCCATTAGAAAGAACTAACACGAAGAATCAGAGAAGCAGCCGAGGCATCCAAGTCAGAGAGCTAGGATGTGGAAGGCCATAAGTCAAGTAAGTCAATCTGGGCTGACAAAAATCATTTCTCAGGAAGAATGTGCTGAATAGTAACAACCCAATGGAAATTGACCATTAGGTTCACACAAATGTTGTCAACGCAATGGATCCATAGCCCTCACACAAATGGATATTACAAATCTATATATTTTCTTTTCAAGGATATGTGAACTGTTTTCCACCTCCCGATGACAGGAAGGAAACCTGGCAGTAAAGAATGTCTTCATCTGTTTCAGGGAGGCGATAGCCATACTGAAAAATGGAAGATTGGAAAAGCATATTAATATCAGATAAATCATGCATAATGGACGAGTTGTGAAATGAACAAGCCAAAATAATGCGCTAATAAAGTGCAATGGTCCTGTATTACACAAGGGAAAATCCAAAAGGAAGTGAGAGATGTATCTAAATCGTTAGTACTTGATAGATACAAAATGGCGCCTACTTCCATTATGACAGAATGAATTAAAGATGAAACATTTAGTTGAGTAGAACGAGTTACCCAGAAATCTTTTCCCACCCAGTATTATTGTATTGCCTTTGGGGGCCATTGGGAGTCATGGTCTAAAAATAAATAAATCCCAAGTGTGAATTCAAAGTGACTGTTAACTGCTATTAATGACAAATTCTATTCTTTCACCAAAAACCATACAGCTTTCCCCTATTTACGGTGGATTGTGTTATCTAAGAGCACCAATCTCACTCTAATCAAAACGTATTAACATTGACATTAAATCACTGTAGAACTATAAAACACAGACGTATATCATAAAAACCACAAGGCTCCCTACTGTATTCTTCCAGTATCTTTTAAGATCCTTGTAGCTTGAGAATGGACTCTCAGAGGGTATCTGTAAAGATACCGATATGATTCTTCCCCTTTTCATACTGGGAAATATACAAATGAAAAACTCTGAAACATTTGAAATAACATGGAATAAACATCAAATCTAAATATGCTTGAAAGACAAATCTTTCAGCTTTATTCACCTATAAATATGACTAAAATGATTGCTACTATAGAATTAAAAAATTAAATTAAAAAAAAGAACAAATAAAAAAACAAAAACCATTCAACATGTAATGCTCAGCCATATCAGATTTCCACATGGACAGCGACTAATAGTAGAATTGCTGTTGTCTTACCTATTGCAAAATCACAATTACAAATTGAAATTAAGACAGAGATAAATAGCACCCACAATATTTGAAGACCTCAACTATATCATTTTCCCTCATTATCTGGTTGTTCATTAATAGCTTTTAAAATGGGACTGACGGGGAGTTGAGTTCATTGACGTATACATGAGTTCATTGACGTATACATTTGATGAGTGACACAGTTTTTATCAGTGCTTGTTTATGACTAATGAGGTTGACAAAGGCTATCAGGCCTACTGAAACCCTTCTAATGGTATGGTATGATATGGTACTCATTGTACATAAATTTATCATCTACAATTTCTATATTTTAAAGTCGTTGTCAGCTTAAAGAAAAGGTTAGATAAATTGCGAGAGAAACAGAACATTGTGTAAGACCACAGATCCACACCAAACAGTGCAGGGAAACATGGAGTCAATCTGGATCATAATAGCTCTTTATAGAACTTATTTCAGGAGATATCACTAAGTATCACTAAGTAAGTAAGTGTAACATTGTATTTGCGCCTATAAGGCAGCGCGAGGTGTATTATGTGTTAAGTGTTCTGTTGGATTTCCCGGGGTAAATGAAAAGTGTTTAAAGCATGGCGATGATCGTGAATAGACGCTATATAAATGTACATTTACATTACATTACATAACATCCAGGTCTAACAACTGAGTGAAAGTTGGCCCAAAACCCTGATGATAAGAGGAGGATTGGACATGGCGTTAGCAACTCCATCCTATTAAGAGCAGCATGCTGCAGACACGACAGAAATGAAAACGACCTCATTAAACAACCGAGGGAATGAAACAGACCATGCCACTAGACCAATGAAAAACAATTGAATGAAGAGGGAGCAGGCAGAGATAGCCTAGTAGATATAATGATAGTACGATAATGTTACAGTGGAATAAAAAAGGGGGGTCCTGCTGAAGCTGTGGGTGAGGAAATGTAAAACATTTACGTAATGTGACCTCCTCGTGGTATTTTTTCGTTGTATTTGTTTGTTGCCTGACGAAGGCCTACGGTCGAAATGTTGCGTGTTTTGTTTTGCTTCGTGATATATTTTTGAAGCTTTACCTATTCGTTTATTTTAAAAAAAACAGGAATACAAAAAATATTTTCGTCAACCATGCCTGCCACAGCATCTCTGCCTTGCCGTGAACAGCAAACCAACTCACTACCTCTGAGCCATGCCACCACCTTTCTTGTCTCTCACTGAGACTAACATAATCCTACTATCATTCTGTCTACAGTGAAGAACAGTGGCCTATCCCTGGAGAAAGCTTCCAGAATTACTACAGACCACAGAATAAATAAATACACAGAAGCGACAATAGGGCCAATTTGAATAGGTAATAGTGGCCACAACAATACTAAACAAATATGGAGGACATAGTGGTGCTAAATAGTGTTCACCGCCATCTTGGTTTAGTTTTTTTGGTTCGAAAGATGTGTCATAAAAATCGTCTATTGTCGCTTATGGTCATTGCTTATTCTGGGCTACAGACAGAGCCAGATGGAAGTTTCGTTTGCTTCTGCCTCAAAAGAGCAATTCAGCTCAGACAGGATTAAGTAAATTGATCAAAAAATTCTCTGAAATGAGTCCAGGATATGGGTGTGTATTATATTTAGTGAGTACCTTGGTAAAACATAGCACCATGAGTCCTGTAGTTCCACTTGATTTCCACTTCCACCTCCACCTTCCTGGGTGGACTTAAGAATTTGCAACATTTCATGGCGGCTTAAATTCAAGTCATCTACCTTTCACATTGAGAAAATGAAAAAATGTTTGCTGATTTAATCCAAATAAGTACTTTCTTTCTTTCTTTATCAATTTCCTTTCTACCTTTCGGTTTAAGGTTCCAAATAAGTTTTGTTCCATAAACAACCACATTCCCAGAAATATAGAATAACAGACAAATAAAATAATAACCTTTCTTTAATCTGAATACAGATTTCTCTTTTGACATTACAATTCCTCCTAGGATTATATATCACTTATAATATGTCTTCATTGTTTATATTAATATATATCTAATAACAAAATTAAACCATCATTATGGGCTAATGATAATTTCTTTGTCTGTTCCCTTTAGAGTCATGATTAAACAGAGTAAACAACTCTGCGTCTGAACGAGGACAGTGTACAAGGTAGAAGGCATCACTGAGTAGACCAAGATAAAATTTATCCAAATAAGTGCAAGTCGATGTCACATGGCCTGATACAGAGCTGGAAAATCGATGGACCAAGATTTTTAAGGCTAGAAGATGATCTGTCCACTGCGCCAATAAACATTGTTTGGTACAAGAATTAATTCACTGTTCAACAATATTACTCATCTCTGAACCAGGCATTATGATATTGTGGCCATAGAAACAGGTAATTTTACCAAAGGGGCAAAAAAATATGTTCTGTTTTTCAAAATATATCTATAATTTTATCAGTGGGTAGTGTTATTTTGTGACCACATCATTTTTCCCCTTCTAACTTAGCTTAGCTTTTGTGAAAAAATGTTTCTGTTTTAACAGTGAAGTTGCACACATTCCTCCATCATCACTGTTGTAACTAAGGTATTATTACTGCTAACAACTAACCTGTAAGGGAGGAAAACGCACAACAGTCCCACATATGGTGATGAAAATCTCAGTCTTATTGACACACAGATTCATTTCTGTATAGAATTGTGAACAAATGGAGATGTATCATGATTGCATTCTACCCCTTTATTTATTCATACATCAATATGTAACGGATTGGGATTGAGACATACTACCAACATCACCACTAACTCTGCATACTCAAGGATGGCAGAGGACAGATCCACTTGGAGAAAAATGATCGGCGGCGTGCAGACCAGCACTTGCCACACGTGATGATGATGATGATGATATGCAAGATAGACATAAAATAATGAATTTGGCATTAGAAGATACTTCAGATATTATAACAAGTATTGGGCAACAGTCTAAACATCAAACGTTTATTGTTTATGCTATTCTTTGTAATGTTTTATTGTCTTAAACTAATGTTCCTGACATTTTATCCTAAAATGGTCATTATAAGGAGGGAGATGCTCCCTTGCGCCCCACAATTTCCCTGAAAATGATATTACATTGGTTCATATATGCGTTTCTTTCTATCCTTTGCAAGGAAAATGAGAGAATGTGCACAACTTAAGGCGATATTCAACAGTTTCAGGGCTGCTTTTGCAATGGTATTTTAAGGACTGCACTATTTTCATTGTGTATACATATATGGTTATTTAATTCAAAATTGATATGATTCACTTGCAATCAATCAGGCTACCTTTGATAATCCTAACCATAACCATTTCCAATTTGATTTCTCACTTATTTGATTAGTAATAGACATCTATCAAAAATATTCCCTCTCTCTTTGTATCTTTTCACCCAATAAATACAGTTGACCACAATTTCACTTGTAGTCCTTACTTGGGGGCTGAAATTCTCCCAAGTTGATATTTTTGGTGGCCAGAAGGTATTAATGGACAAATAAGCATGAATTAATATATTTTAGTCAATCTGACAGGACCGACCACATCAGTCTTCTGAAATGCAAAAACTAAAATTAAAATCAGAATATTATGAAATACAAATAAGAATTTGGAAATAACATTCAGCACTTACTTGTGGCATTAGTACATCCACGATGAGCAACAAAATCACGACCTGCGAAAGAGATACAAATTGAATTTACAATAATCTGAAGATGTCAAAAATAAAAAAATTATGTTAAAAAAGGATTCAAAGATAAAATAAAAGAAGTATGTAATATTGGCTGCTCCAAACACATAACATATTGCACTTGCACCACTGAATTTGTCATAAAATTAAACTGGCTATCATTAATTTAAATAACAGTTCAACCATTTGGTTTCCTAAAACCCATAAATGAATAAAGAAATTCATCTTATGTAGATGGCGAGATCCAGAAATGATTCTAGGAAATAGTAGCACCATGCATGTGTCATACTTCGAATAATTGTTTATGCAATCTGCCTTGATTTATAAGTTTTAACATATTGATTGTTCATTGACTTTGATATCTATTACCTTGAATGTACCACTCTCCTGCCTTGTTCCATGAAGGAGCCAGTCTAGCCACAATTGTGTAACGCAGACATGATTGGTAAAGAGTAGGATGTGCAAGGAAGGGTTTGCTGAACTGTCAAAAATGATGAAGAAGAAGATACTATTTTGATGATTATTCGTAAATCATTGGGTGAAATTACTTCAGTTTAAGACAAATTATTTCAAATCAATATACTTACAAGCTTTATGCAACTAAAGAATGGTCTTGGCAGAGGCACTAAGGAAGCCTTAACAAAAAGATTAGCATTCTGACTTTAAAAAAGCATGATGATATGTCCTACCTCTAAACCCAGTTTCTGCAATCTTCCTTGCAAACGCCCAGTCTTGAATAAAGATTTCTGCATAAAACAATATAATGATAATTAAATGACATTGTTGTACTGTGATTTGGTGACACAAAATGGACATTCTGGCAACCCTTGTCGACGTCAAAAAGGGAGCGGAAAGAATCGCACACAACTCATGGGGTTTCGGGGAGTTATTTTGGGTAGTCAGAGTGAACGGACAGAGAACAGTGAGAACTGGAGAGCCGACGGCGCAGTGGCTAAGTCACTCGCCTTTGGTTCGAGAGGTCACGAGTTCAAACCTCGGTGGAAGCACTGTGTTTTTTTTCTTCTCAAGACCTCGACCCCACATTGCGGCGCTGCTCTGCGGCTGACGCCTGGGTTATTCCGGTCTACCCTCGGAATAGACCCTAAAGACAAATTTCCCCCTGGGATGAATAAAGGGAATTTTATTTATTTATTTTATTGAGAGACAAACACATGCGCGCGTGCGACCATTTTTGATCGAATAGAATTATTGCTTAGTCACCACTGTCTGACGAACCAAAATCATGCTGCTATTGCCACGTTACCCGGTGTGCTGTCCCATCCTGAGTCCTGTCCCATCATTATTATATATATATATCATACGTTTTAATGCAATTGTTTGTGTGTATGTATGTGTGTGCGTGAGTGTGTGTGTGTGTGTGTGTGTATATGAGTGTGTGTGCGTGTGTGTGTGTGTCTATGTATGTGTATGTTTTCATTCCATTCAAATGAGAACTTCATGTTCCCTTTTTTTATGTTAGTCAACTTTAAAGCACACCTGTGATAAAATAGACAATATTTTTTTAATAAATATTGCGTAATATTAATATATTTTCACGATTTTGTGATTATCATTTTTGTTATTGCACAAAGATTTTTATGAATAACAAAATAAAAATCTGAATTCAGCGTCATCTCTTGGACTCAATATTTTCAGACCAATGGAATTAACTGCATGAGTTAGTATATCATAAAACTGTCATATTTGGGTATTGCTCCCTCTTCTTTGATTTCATGTTTGTTTGTTATCTGTTCCCTATAATACTGTAATTAAACAGTGTAGGGACCAGCTCTGTTTCTGGCCAAGGACAGTGTACAGGGCAGAAGGCATTGATGCGCAGACCCAGCTACAACTTATCCAGATTAAGTGCACGTCTGGGCCCCACTAGTACACATGGCATGATACAGAGCTGGAAAATCTATGGATCAAGATTGTAAGGCAAGCAGGGGATCAGCCCACTGAGCTTTGATTTCATACATCATTTATTCCACAAACCTATGCACTAAGTCTTTTGGGCCAGTCTTTTCCATTTCCATCCTCATTTGTTTAGCTGTTAGTGAGATTCGGAATACACAGCATTTTTCAGGCTATATTATTTCCTAAAACTAAAATGAGCCGTCGCCTGGCATTCCTCCTAAGAAGGAATAAAGATAATCCATCAAGTGTTAGCCTGATGTCAACAGGAATCACCCATGTTGTCCAAGTGAGCAAATCAGGGGTTAGTTAATCAAGGGGAAAAAACGAAATGCCTGAAGCGGGGCTCGACCCCGGGTCACCCAGGTTGCAGTGCAATGCCTTATCCACTCGACCATCTCGCCCCCGTTTATTTCTTAAACTTAAAGATAAAAGATAATTATGGGTTTATAAATAGTCCTTATCCATGCACAGGCGCAAAGATTTGACATCATTTAACCCACAGTAGGTTGTGCCATACAAACTCAATATCCTTCTCAACTCCCATGAGGAGCATACAGTGGATCCGACTGTTAGGCCCATCATACTAACAAGCTGACATGGTATTTCTCTGTCTGTTGCTTGGGACTCATTCACACCTGAGTTGGGCGAGGAGGAATGTGTAAAACAAATGTCACAACTTTGGTTCCAGGATTCAAACTTCAGACCTCTCGAGTTGAGTAGCCTGACAACTCAGCCACCGACACCATACATGTATACAACCTTCACATTTATGTCTAACAAAAAGGGGTCATTGATTTTTGTTTAGTTTAGCATGGCCTGATGAGACTTTTGACCCATTAAAGCTGACACTTTTATGACGTTCCACTTTTATGATTCTCCGTAGTATGCAGCCGACAAAGTGTCGATTTGTCATCCTCTCAACAGGAAGCTGTTTTATCAACAAACCCATCATTACCACATACTTTCCCCAGCTGAAAACTGGTACCCAGAGAATGCGCTCCATGTTCTGGGTTTGGTGACCACACTGACTTGTATTGCCCATCAGAAGAAAGTCCCCATAATTTGTACAAATTGTGTTTGGTCTTACCCACTTTAGTAGCTCTTGCTCGGTTCAGTGTCGTCACCCATTCTTTTCTAGGGAGCTTATTTTGCTTGGCAGTTCCTCTGCTGGGTCTTGGGAAGTAAAGCATCCATTTATCCCGCCCAAGGACAACCACACAATACCCCACGTCAGACTCAAATGTATGATGTTTGCCAGGATGAAATGCCATGACGCCTGTTTAGTTTATGAAAGCATGACTTTATTCATCAATCATATATGCTCTAATGCTGACACTTTTGCATGTACAAATTATTTTAACAATGCAAACACCAGCATAACATTCATCATTTTTTTGTAAATAAAAATAAAATACAATGTCAATGCACTACCACCAGTCACCAGTGTAAAATAAAACAAATAAGAAAACTTTTGCTGGCAAATGCAGCACATTTTTTTTTTTACACAGGCGCAGCAACAGAATGAAGGAATTAGAAAAGAACAAATCAAATAATATCTAACTGGAATAATTCAAAAGGGAAAATATCTTTTAAATAACTTTTAAAAGGTATATAGATATAGTTTTTAAATCATTCTTTAAAAAATTGGACATATCTTTAAGTATTACAACAACAACAACAACAACAACAACAACAAAGAGAAGAACAAAAAGGGGCTTTATTGGTTTCCACTTGGAATTGTGAAAAACAATATTTAGACAACATCATTGATGCACACTTGATTCTTTTAAAAACTCAAATAAGATAATATTTCTTACAACAATAAGGTAATATACTTACAGTCACAATTTCAAATCAACAAAATACAAAGTTTCGAATACATTTAATACTTTCATATTTCTATACCTACTAAGACTAAGACGACTCTGCCTTAGACTTGCATACACTTGTCAATTCTCCAAAGAAGATTTCAGAATCAGAAAGCTCTGAATGATTTTATGATCATCACGTAAAATTTATCACTTGAGTCTTTATTCATTTAAAACGCCATAAAGGACAAACAATGATTTGTTGCAGTGTATGATGGATTAGAATTAGATTGATTCAAAATGAATTCACACTCAGGGGAAATTTTATTGAATATAATTTATCATAGCAACCTGGAAAATAATTTTTTTTACAATAATTTTATGGACAATTTACATTAGACTCTAAACTTGTGGTCTTGCATCGTTGGGTGTTGAGTGAAGTAAATAAAAAATATGTAAAGTCTTTCCCAAGGTGTCAATGTCGGGTCTAATGTTTGCCAGAAATCTTTACATACTAATTGAAATTGGACAAAATATAGTCTCAGGACTCAAATGACACAACAAGAAAAGTATGAACATTAATAAACAAGTTATACATTACAAATCTGATTGGATCTTGCAGAGGGCTGGTCTTTTACATGCACAATGAATGTAAAAAATGATGGCTTATTCATTTAGTGTAGACCCTCATTATGATCGAACCAAAGGCGAGTGACTTAGCCACTGCACCACCAGCTTAATGGTCCTTTACCTGAATGAAAATGTTTCAACTGTTCCTAAGCAATTCTAACATTGAACAAGCAATTAGGCTTAGTAATATATAGAATTTCAAAGTAACACATGAAAAACACAAAAGTGTCAACAAATGAATGAAAACTTGTAAGAGAAATATAATATTTTTAAAACACAAAAATAAAAATGTGATGCATTCAGTTTGGAAGAAAAAAAACCCAAAATTATAAACATGTAATTATAAAATATAACGGGATAAAATTAGTGTAGCTTAAGATGCAATACTTCATTCTGTTGTAAAATAAATACTTTATCAGCAAAAGCTGAAACGTTGAATAATATTGTTTTAAACTGCATGCAAGGCAAATATTATAATCATTTTGAAATAATTCTCAAAAGCAGGGTTGCCAGGTAATTTGAGTGAATAACATGAAATCTTTAGCAACTAGTCAAAATTTTACTATTTTTATGATAATGCTCCTATTATTATTCTGTTGTGTTGATACAAGTCATTTATAGAAACGAATGAAACAAATAAAGTCAAGATGCATTGCACAGCAAAGGTGTAAATTTTGCCTAAAATATATAAAAAAACCGATTTAATTTGATAGCACAAACCATATTTATTTGACTTTAAAAAACAAGGCAATTAAAAACGAAAAAAAATGGAATACAATTTATATGTTTCAGTTCTTGCCCTTCTTTAACTCTCTAAATTTGTTTTGCAGGTCTTGAGATCTCTTTTTTTGTTATGAATAAAATATGACATTATTATTATTATGATCTTTCATGACTCTCCTTAACGATGAGATCACATTAATTAAAGTCTGTATTTTGTGATTGAGATTTCAGTAACACTAACATTCATCTTTTAATAAAAAGAAGAAAAAAAGCATTATGCTAATAAAACATCACAAATAATAAAAGCCTTACAAAACATCTTCAACGATAATTTAGTTTTCATTATAAAAACTAATTATACTATCTGCAATAATGACTGCAATTGGGAGGGAAATCAATTTCTTTTAAATAATTAATTTTATGACCTTCATATATCATAATTATAGTTTCAAAATACAGCTGGGAAGGAAACTATCAAATTAATCGCAAACGAAAACTTTTAAAAAAAGAGGATAAATGGAAGAAAGATCTGAATAATACATTGGAGAAATACAATATTATAATAATAACCCACCAAATGAAAAGACAATATAATACATAATATATGTAAAAGTTTTGAAGGACCGTCGATTATGGAAGACAGTGTAGTTTTAGACAGGCAATGAAAAAGATGAAAAGAGGGAAAGCACCTGGACCCGACAACACAACAAATAAAATGCTAGGACCACTTGAAGAAATGGGCGTGTCAGTATATAAACAATGCAAACAATAGTGGCCACAACTGGAGGTTTTTTTAAAAAAGACTGTGTATCCAAATTTGTCAAAATCGAGTTATGACCAGTGCCTTGTAATTAAAAACATGGCGCATCGCCTGATCAAGGTCTGGTTTCGATACTCTGGTCTTTGACGTCACAAATAACAAAATAAAATATCTCAAATTGTTAGTGCATGAGAAAAAATAGAATTGAACAATTTAAATAATGGACATATTATATACTGTCTTTTTTTAAAAAAACCTCCAGACAACCTGAGTGACATCTTGATATTAATGATTATTGCCCTGCCAAAGGAACGTGCAGTGACATTCAGAATATTAGCTACATCGCATAACAAGTTTAATGAGTCTTTGATAAACATCAAAACAAAAGTTATTCGTAACGGTAAGATCCCGAAGTAAACTCAAAACCAAAAATAGTAGACGAAAGATGTGGGTTTGTGAAAGTAAAAGGTACAATAATATATACTGATAACTCTTACAAAAAGAAGTTTCGAAACAAATAAAGATCTGAATATATACATTACCTTCTACAGTAACCACACCAAAGCTATTAATAAAGTCAAAACACACAGAAACCATAGACATTTTACATAGCCTAGATGTCAGTGGTAATGATGTCAGTCTATTCAAAAACATATAGGCCTAATGAGA
Organism: Dirona albolineata; assembly: GCA_031763155.1. Taxonomy (NCBI): domain Eukaryota; kingdom Metazoa; phylum Mollusca; class Gastropoda; order Nudibranchia; family Dironidae; genus Dirona; species Dirona albolineata. The sequence continues at coordinate 6,267 of JARFNW010134877.1, read as the reverse complement.
ACAAACAGCAGCAGATACTGAAAAAACCCAAATTAAGCAAGTTATCAACCTATAAAGAGAGGGGTGATGCAAGGTTGCCATCTATCACCTGAACTATTTTCAATCCACTGTATAGCCTTGAAATTGATGGTGGTATGCCAGGAATATACGTGTAGTAAGGTCACAATATGAATAATCTACTTTATGGTGACAACACCACATTGATAGCAGAGACTAAAGAATGCTTGGAGACATTATTAAATGTGATTGTGATAGAGAATGCTAAGATAGGACTCAATCTGAGCTGCTAAACAAAAAACAAAACAACAAAAAACCATGGTATTCGTAGAGAAGAACATTATTTCAACATGGCAACATCAAAATAAATGGAAAGGAACTCATACCTGCATATATAAAGAAATTCTAATATCTAATCTAAGCTAAGGAACCATTCCAGAACATGTTAACAAATATGTATACACAACAACGACAAATAATAAGACTGCTGTAGGGTTATATTATATAGAGCTTCTTTTACTGTATGCATGTGAAACATGAACATTGAATATGCTAACTTTAGCACACGATAGACACTGAATGCGCAGACAAAAAAAAAACAGTTTAAAGGTGACAGAATGAGTTGAGTTGGGTTGGGTTTTTTTTTTAGACAGATGCTGAAGATTTCGTGGACAGACAAGAAGATCAACGAAGAAGTGTTGATCATGACAGATTACAGGAACACTTCTTTATCAAGATTATTTTAATGAAGTCCTGGGAGAGACTTGCAGACGACCGGTCAAAGTGGAGAAGTACCCTGCATAGACACCTCAAGTCAGGGGAAGAGAAGCTGATGAGCGAAGTGGCGGACAAACGAGCACGCAGAAAGGAGCACAACAACTCTAGCAGACCGGAGACCACTCACAGGTGCGACTACTGCAACAGAGACTGCCACTCTCGCATTGGTCTCTACAGTCACAAGAGACGCTGCTCCAGACTAGTGGACAGCCAGGACTAGGATGTACTAACCATGGTCAACCCTGACCGACGGTGGCCTACTACTGTTTTGGCCTTCAGAAAAGATTGCTCTTTCTCTATCTATTTATTATTTCTTTTTGTTTTTGTCAACTTCGTCTTAATGGTAATAGTATCAACAATTTTGTTCTGATTTATGTTTCTTGCAACTTAAGGAGTGGATGTATAATTTTCATCCATCTACGATAAACAACACAGTTATGTAAAATAAACACTTATATCTCATTATTATTATTATTATTAAGTAAAAGACATTGATGTTTTACCGTATTGCCTTTGGAGTGAAATTGAGGGGGGTTTTGTTGGATTCTTTTATATCTCTCCCGATAAGTCAAGGCATGTTCAACCATGATAAGATATCATGTAATTTTACTATTGTAGCAACTGTAAAAATCAATGGTTGTATCATATTGTCTATTCGCACAAAGACCGAGAGACATCGGCGATCTTTCCTCCCTACTGGCATTAGGCTCTACAACTCATTACTATAAATTATATTGAATTATATAGGAGTGTTTACATATAATATATATATATACACATATACATTTACTGTAAATTCATATATTATATGTTATGCACTTTAAAAATTGATACATAATATATTATGTGGTATCTACTTTGTACCTAACATATTATTATGTATATTGTATTTCTATGTTTTAAATTATTATTTTTTTCATTACTGCATGACCACGTTTGTAAGACAAATTTCCGAAAGGATGAATAAAGTTTATTATTGTTATTATTATTATTATTATTAATATTATTATTATTATTATTATTATTATTATTATTATATTATCACGTCCTTCACAAGGTGCCAATAAGAGCATCAATAAAGACTTTGGTGGTCACTTTTTCTCTTAGACATTTTGACTTGTTTGGGGTTTGTTTTTTGTTGTTGGTTTTTTAAGCAAACCTTAAGTAAAGCATGCATGAATGTATGCTGGAGAAAAATCTGTTCATGTTTGGACATCAAAGGAATCTTGCAGATAAACAAACCCAAAGAAAAAAGAGCCCAACAGAGTTGCAGTCTCTTATTTTTTTTAGTCATCATTTAGCAGCAAGCCAGGTTCAATTTGTGCTTGCAAATATTATTTGACTTATAATGGGTCAGCAGGTGTTTAATTATTTTTTTAACTCTCTGGATAGGCATTGATGACAGCATAATGGCCTTGAGCTTCAATTTTAGATGTTGAAAATGTATGAAAGCTGACACTCATTATTGTATGCTAAAAATGTATGATTTTTTATGAGTCAGTATGTATTTTAGCAGCAGGGTCCAGTACAGATGTGATAGACAATTTGACAACTGTCTTAGTCATTTTTAGGATTGAGATGATTTATTTACTGCAGTCTTCAGGTTGAGCTTTAAACTTTGATTTATTTCAGGTTATGCTATAAACAAGCTGAATACTTGGAAACATTGAAAAACCTCCTTGAGACCTGATAAACAAACGTTATTATTATTATTGTTATTATTATTATTGTTCTTATTATTATTATTATTATTATTATTATTGTTATTATATTATTATTATGTAACTTTGAATTGTAATTACTTAATCCTGATGATATCCTACAGATATACAGGGTGGTGCAGCATCAACAGGCCCCGCTAAATTTTGCGTCAATAATATACAAATTTTACAAACGACATGCAAAATTTTAAAACAAAACGACACTAGAAAAGAAAGAAGACACCTGTGCTCTTTGTGTTTTAATAAACTAAACGATTTGATCAAGGCTTCATAGATCATGAGGATTTGCTGTTAGTGAAACTGATAGGCGTGTAACATGGTCAAATAAGGATTGCATCATCATTCTATAGCCTGAAATTAGATTTTAAAGCAACTGCTCAATGTGGGCACATCAGTTGTTCATGCACAAACGAATGCGGGGCTGACTATTGGTAATAGCATCTCTGCACATCTTTTCAGGGATAGCATGCAAGCAACGGATGATATTCTCCTTTAAGACCTCTAGCGAGTGAAGAGCTTCCACGTAGACGTTATCTGTCAGGCATCTCCAAACGTAAGAGTCAAGTGGAGTGTGGTGCCCAGTGTAGCTCACAATGTCGATTGATCAGTCGTTTCTGGAACTTCTATCGCAGTCTGAGCAGCAATGCAACGCTGAGTCTGACATGCTTATCAGTTTCACCAACATTTATATCTCAAGATAGACCAAGCTGTGAATTAAATCGTTTAAGTTCATTGAACCTGCAGCGGACCTGTCTCGTCTTCCTTTCCATTCTTTCCATTTTGTGCTCAGAAAATTGAAAGCATACAGGTTCTCTGTCCAATTTAAATGTTCCCCAATATTCATTTTGATACATTCAACGTTTCTCAAGTTGTGTTTCGCATTTGCCCCACTATTCCCATTGTTGTAAAATGTTGTTATTGACACAAAATTGCAAAAGTTATTTAGAAATTTGAGGGGCCTGTTTATGATGGTTTCACCCGGTCCTGTCACAGACATGTAAATTAGAAGGTCTAAATAGCTGATTTTTACAACAGGTTTTGGGAAAACCAAAGACACGCTGCATGATAAACACAAGTCAGAGTTTTTGTCATCCCTCATCACCAAGCTGAGTATGAAGAAGCCAGTCATTGTGTCACCATCCATGAGCGGCACATATTCTTTGCCCTTTCTGTTCGGAGATGGAGCTGAGTCCTTGGACCTAGCTACTGGGTTTGTCCCTGTCGCCCCTATTCAGACAAGTGCTTTTGTGAAGAATTATACCAATAGTCAGGTGAGATTTCTCATATGATAATGTCACTTGTTTACTTTAATCATGGAAGAATGGTTGGGGTAGAGTGAATGACCAGCTGGTTCCATCATAAAGTCTGTTTCATAACACCAATACACAATGATGACGTCGATAAAGGTATTAATCTGAATTCAGTTAATTTTTTCAAATATTTTTTTCAATATTTGTTTTATTTCAAAGAATTGATAGATTTCAGATGTTTTTCTAGTGCCCTGATTTCATTCCTGTGCCATGGAACACTTTTTTTCTCAGTATTTACCCACTCACTACTTGATGACTATTTCAGAGTGATTATTGCATCTTTCATTTAGAACACCTGACACTTACACATCCATATTTCCACATTTGATGGCCGTTCATGTTTTCAAAATGAGGATCATATTTTCATTTGTTAGAAATTCACAAGTACCATTATTAGCGTGAGATGTTGCTCGATCTTGATGTAAAACAAAATGCCCTTGTATGTGTAGATACAATACTCAGCAGTCAGGCAAGTTTTCTTTTAAAGATGCAATGTGATTTTGAGTGTTCACTTTTGTGGTATTTGTATCATTTAAAGTATATCTTTATTGTCTTGCAATTGCACGAAATGCTAGTTTGTACTATAACTTATTTTTAATGAAAATATATCTTGTTCATGTACACCATTGTCCTATACAATTATCATGATAAATATAAAATGGTACAAATATAAAATTGCAGTTTTTAGTGTGCAAGTAACGTGAGATATTTGGTAGAAACAGGTGCCTGCAGTATATTGTTTTTCGTGTTTCTTTTTAAATAAGAAATGTTTAGTAAAAGGCTTCATGGTCAAGGATAAACAATTAACAATACATAGACATTTCAGGTTTCCCCTTCCAGTAGCGTCATCACCATTATTCGACTATCCTCTTGTTTTTTTGTTAGATTGCTTTGATTTTGCTGATTACGATTGAAATGGAAACTAATAAAACTTTATATACCAAAAGTTACTGTAAACTAATCAGTTGCAGTTGTTTTATGGTTACAAGCCTTCAAATTTGTCGGCATTTGTTTGTTGGTTTGTGGGGGTGTTTTTTTGGCCCATCTGATACAAAAAAATTAATAAATTCCTTTATTCATTCTAGGATCTATTCTGAGGATAGACCGGAATAACCCAGGCGTCAGCCGCAAAGTGGGATTTAGGTCTTGAGAAAAACTCCAGTGCTTCCACTGGTATTTGAACCCACGACCTCCCGAATCAAAGGCGAGTGATTTAACTGCTGCGCCAGCAGGTCCAATATCTAAACATTGGAACATTTACAGTATACTTATACTCTTTGTTTATTTTTTCCCAATGCCAGCTTCCAACATTAATCATTTGTGGTAGTAAGGACGTCAATATTGGAGTTATCAGTAACAAAGATCTGGGTCACCTGCCCAAGGGACAGTACGCGCCCATCAAAGACGCCGGACATGCCTGTTACCTGGACAACCCAGATGCTTTCCACAAATACCTGTATCATTTTCTTAACCAGTTGTAGGCCTTGCTTCTTATTAATGTTTTGATTCATAATAAGCAGGTTATATATTTTGTTTTATAATATCATTTATGCTAATTTGTAATTAAAGGTTTATTATTCAAGAGCTTAAGATTAAGTCATTGTTGTGATATTTTCTCCATCTTTTTTGTTATTTTGGGGGTATTAAACATATATATATATATATATAATGAACTTGGTGCTTTTCCGTTGTGAATGATTTAAACAAATTATTTTGATGCAATTATTGTTTTATTCAGAAGAATATTGCGCAACCAATTAGATAATTAAACTTAGATAAAAAGCTTCGGACGTGAATGTCAATTTGGATTCATTTCTGTTTAAGTTTGAAAAACATAAAAAACTTCATTGTCTTTCAAGTCTAAAATCTCTTTATGATATTTAGTCTGTTTAATATGATATTCTTGAGTGCCATAATTGTTTTAGAGATTGATTTATTGAACATTGTCCCAAGTGCTTAATTTTGATGAAAAGTGGAAAAATGATACCTTTGTTTGTTACCTGTTCCCTTTAGTACTGTTATTAAACAGAGTAGGGACCAGCTCTGTGTCTAGCTGAGGACAGTGTACCAAGTAGAAGGTATCGATGCAGACCCAGGTAAAACTTATCCAGGTTCAGTGCAAGCCTGTGCCCAGCCAATACAATGACCCGATACAGTGGTGGAAAATCTATGGATCAAGATTAAGGCAAGCAGGGGATCAGCCCACTGTGCCAATAAACCTTATTTGGTACAAGAAGCAATGGGCTGTTCAATATTACTCATATCTGGACCAGATAACATGATATTGTAGCCTCAGGTGTTCATCCAACAGATATAGAAACTGGAAATTTTACCAAGGAGGTAGGAAAAATGTTACCATGAAATATAAATGCCTTATACTTATACGGAGGCGAGGTGGCCTAGTGGTTAGGACAGCAGACTCTCATGGCGAAGGTCGTGGGTTCGAATCCTATCACAGCCAC
>JARFNW010134866.1:0-10977 GCA_031763155.1 Dirona albolineata | reverse complement strand
CTCTCTCTCTCTCTCTCTCTCTCTCTCTCTCTCTCTCTCTCTCTCTCTCTCTCTCTCACACACACACACACACACGCCAAAGCAAGCAGTTGAGTACACACGCACGGTAAACCAATGGTGTACACTATTATAATGGCTTCTGGTAGAAACAATTTACAATTAGCATGTTTCGTTTTATTGTTTATTGTTCATTGTGAATTATGTCTACCAGAAGCCGTATATATTTTACACATATTATTTACCATTTCCAGCAGCCTCATTACGGCTTTTTAAAACTCATAAACGGCAATTCCCGCAAACTATAATATGGTGCGAAACGAACGGCAATTTCCGCAAGCTATATTATGGTGCGACACGTTCAAAACAGTCCTTGAACGTCAAAGGAATTAAATTCTAATGTCTCCCTTATGATAACTCAATGGTAGGTGAAATGATAATGCTTGAGGGAAATGTGTAACTTGTTGATCGTTAATAATACGAGGGAGTATGGGTAATCAACTGGGTGTGGGGCATATATCTTAGTCTTAATGTCTAAACGTTTAGTATGTGACACCTTATAGCATACAGTAGAGCATCCTGTTAGGCTCGTCATACTAACATACTGACAATATATGCTAAGTACTCATTCACACCTGAGTCTAGTGGGGAAAATGTGTAATGAGTCTTCCTCAAGGACGGGTAGCTTCAGTCAGGATTCGAACCTGAAACCTCTCGATCTCGAGTCGAGTAGCCTAACCACTCGGCCACCGACGCAACCAGTCTGTCTCCTGGTTGTTCTGTCTACATGTCTATCATAATATATAAACAAAACTCACAATATTATGTTCAAACGGAATTAATTAATAATTGAATAATTTAAATGAACAATTCAATGATTAATGGAATCGTGCCAAACTAACAGTCTTGCATTTGTATATTGTTTGAGGAGGTCACTTGTAAAACATGGTAAGTCACTTACAAATGATTTTGACAAAAAGTCATTCACCCTCTTTGATGATGCGGATATTATGAAACAAGGGCAATAACTCATTTTATGCAACAAAAAAGTGACTTCGCGTGTTTTAAATAAATGTAAATAAATAAATAAATAAATAAATTGTTGTTGTTTATCGAATCCCCTTGATACTGCAATAAGCAGTGTAAGGGCCAGCCATGTGTCAAGCTCTGAATGGGTCAACATGACAAACAGAAGTAAATCCAAATGTCAACGAGGACTTACATCACTCGGCACCTGACACATGGCTAGAAAGACTCTGCATCAGGAATTAAAGACGAACAGGTGATGAGCCTACTGCATTAAATAAATAAATAAATAAATAAACAAATAAAATTCCTTTATTCATCCAAGGGGGAAATTTGTTTTTAGGATCTATTCCGAGGGTAGACCGGAATAATCCAGGCGTCAGCAGTGGGATCAAGGTGTTGCTTCCACCGGGATTCGAACCCGCAACCTCTCGAACCAAAGGCGATTGACTTAGCTACTGCGCCACCGGCTCCCCGAAAGACACCTCCTCATTTATAGTATAGGATAAGTAAATGTTTTGGAAGCCACACTAACATTACTAACAATCACCAATATACTATTCCTTTTATGTCTATTGTTTACACAGGGTTGTCAAGGAGACACGGCAAGAGATTTGACAACGATGTGAGCATGCACTTGCACTTTGAAAGAAACACTCTATACCTGAGAAACTGTTGTTAAATACCCAGTGGGAAATAAAGTATGTACCACTAATAATATGGAATCATGATGATACTAATAATGATATCATTATTTGACAGCTGAGCTGTCAATCTTTTCCCCGATGGCAACCAGTAACAATAACAGCAGCATGACGTCAGTTCCGGCAGGTGCGCAGTCACGATCTAATTCCCCAGGAAACGTTCAGACGGTCACGATTGGAGATACAGTCCAGAATAAGGATGGTGGTGGTGGTGGCAGTAGTGGTGGTTGTGGTAGTAGTAGTGGTAGTGGTGGTGGTAGTAGTGGTAGTGGGGGTAGTGGCAGTGATAGTGAAGGTAGTGGTAGACTACACCCAGCCAAAGATCTTCCTGCCGTAGAATCGTCCATTAAATCTACAGACGTTACTAATACTGATAATATAACACATGTAGCAAATACTACAAGTCCAAGTCCAGCCCCTCAAAATGCGACGGATTGGTTCAACTCAGACGCTTTCAAGGAAAGGATGGAGAGGCTGAAGAAACTACGCAGGCGGCCGATCAGCCCGGGCACCAATGATGACGACGGTGACGTCATTCGGAGATTCCCGCACAGTGGACGGAACAGCAACAGTACCAGGACTCGGGTTTCAGGAGCATCGACTGACGTAGGAGTTAGAGTTGGTGGGAGTGTGATAAGTTCGTCACAGATTGTTGGACGCGTGGACAAGGTTCACGGACACATGAATGTGGTCAGGCTGCCCTGTATTCACTGCGGGGCTGGGCGTTGTGATGGGCGAAGGGGACGCCCGGTTGAAGTCGATTCCGGCATTATTTTAAACCCTGGCATTGTGCAACGACCCGGTCATGGCGGTATCGTGTCTGGTTATAATAACCATAACAACAGGACTGTAATGAATAAGTCAGAAAATAACACATCTTTGATGGAAATTAGATCGCGATTGGCGATTAACAGCAGGCCCAGTACTGAAGCCAAGCGGCCATGTTGTCAAGAAGGATCAATTCATCACGCCTCTACCTCCAAAGCCCCCCGTAAAATAGACATCATGCATTGCATTGACGGCAACAACGGGCAGAAAACGGAGAAAAATGGTGGTGAATTTGTTAACGTTCTCAACGACCGACCAGAAATTACGACAGTGAAATTAAATCGCACTCTTCCAATAGAAAGTGAGCGTGCGAAATCAAATTTGAACGAGCTGTATAAGTACAGACTGTCGGTTCCGGTTCAAAAGGAAGAGCAGAGTAGGCCAGACTCCCCGAACGAGGTGATCAGAAAGAGGCACATGCGGTTGTTGACCAAGATTGCCAAGTTGAGCAATCTGCAGCCCTCTGTGTTTGACATGGATGTCTACGAACAAATGGACGGTTTTAGTACTGATGAGGAGAGCACTTCCAACGATGATTGTGATGATGTCAATTGTAATAATAACACCAATAATAATAATTATGATAATAATGATAATAATGATGATGATGATGGTGATAATAATAATAATAATAACAATAATAATAATAATAATAATAATAATAATAATAATGACGATGATGGCGATGATGATAATGATGATGACCACGATGATAATCACAACGACGTCGGTGATGATAATATCAGATGCAATCATGTTACTGTCCATACTCGTCAGGGTAACAGGCGTCAACGCAAACGCACAAAAAGTTACGATTCTGTTGTTGAAGGTGGACCATTTTGTGCAGGCTATCCCACTGGCAGTCTCGGTGGAAATAGAAACAGCAATGACAACGCTGCTGCACGGAATGGATTGACGGGAGACTGTGACAGCCAGCTTCCACCTGGCGATGAAGACGCCGCCGATTTCAACAATCAGAACGGACCAAACTACGTGGGAGAGATAGACTGTCTTCATATGACATACGAAAATGATCCGAATATATATTTGGGTGCGGAACAAGATTGTGTTGGTGGGACTTACAACAATTATCTGAATGTAAATTTGGATTTGGATCCGGACGTGAAACAAGAAGATTGTTTGGACATGACCTACACCAATAAACCGGATGTACATTTGGATTTGGATGCCGAACAAGAAGATTGTGTCGATGCGACTTACAGCTATGAACCGAATGTACATTTGAATTTGGATGCAGAACAAGAAGATGGTGTCGATGTGACTTACAGCCATGAACCGAATGTACATTTGAATTTGGATGCCGAACAAGAAGATTGTGTCGATGTGACTTACAGCTATCAACCAAATGTACATTTGGAAACAGAGGAAGGAGATTGTTTTGATGAGACTTATAATAACGTCTCCAATGTACATTTGGGTGATTTACAAGATGACGAGTTGATAGATGGTGTTTCAGATGCTAGAAATGTTACCGAATATCATCGGGACCGCAGCAAAAGCAGGTATTCAAACGACGACTTCGAGTACCGTGATGGGGACGGATGTCATGACGAGGAACGCCACCAAGACACGCCGTTTGAAGTGTGTTGTTCTCCGGACACTGGACTAGATGAACAACAACAACAGCAGCAGCAACAGCAAAAACAGCAGCAACAAAAACAAGACAACGGTGTGCTTTTGGGTTCGGGTCCTGAGGAGGATGATCACGATAATGCATCCCAAACGCCGGAGTATGAAAGCTGGCAGGGTCAAGGACGGGAAGACAATATGTTGTGCCCGGGCAGACAACAATCATATGTAGATCTTGTATACGAGACTAAACGTCCGAACTCATATTGTGATCTGGAAAACGACATAGGCAGTTTCTCCAGATTGTCTTATGTCAGCTCTGACTCGGACACACCACCGGGCGAGGAAGCCCTTCATTCTACCCCTGTCATTGGCAGAGGCGCGTCCCCAATGTCACCTTTTTCTAAAACAGATTTTATGAAAGAACACTTGAGTAATGAAGACTCACCAATGCATGATACTGTACACCAACATGATAGCCAAGTACTGTCACCAACGCACAAGACGGGTGCACCATGTAGAACCAATTCAAACGCGTATCTAGCTGATATTGATAGCCCGAGGGGGGACCAAATGATGTCGGAAGATGATGACAATGATGACGTTTTACTTGCCGACTATTTATCAGAGGTGAATATTGACGACGAGGTAGAGGACGATAAAACACCACAACAACCTGAACACCAAACCACGTGCCGCTCAGATCCAGGGGAGGAGGACAAGCTTTGCGGACTTCTATCACGTGACCGAATGGCCGAATACGAGCGTATCAGAAAGCGCATGAACATTTTTAATAAAAGTGTCATGGTCAGATTGCCCAAAGCCTGTCCACAGGAACGAAAATTATTGGCACAAAACACGACGTGCTCTGTGCCCATCAAAAATAGAAATAGTACATCAGTTCCGAAAAAGACATGTTCTAAATCGAAAACGACTCGTGCTGAAGACGCTATAAATAATCACCTATCAAAAGACGACAAAGGCGCTAAGGGTTTAGAGTGTTACGTTGTAGGGGCTCCCATCAAGGTTACACACAGGCCGGTGACAGTAGTGAAAAGATATAACAACAACACAGTAAATGACAACTCAAGATTGCTCACCACCCATCGCTCAACAGATCGCGTACGACATGAACGAACCCCGCGTGACGTCACAATGTACAAAATGGATGACACGGAAATGGCCACGCGGATAAAGAACGAAGAGGTGGGGAAGGGAGACAATTTACATCCAAGGAGGAAGTCACAACAAAGAAGGCGTCCCAGTGACCTAGCCTCGATGCCAAAACGTGCTATACGTACGAATAAGACATGTTGTAATACACCCAGGGAAGCAAGGAAAGGTAATCTAGGAACCGTTCGTAATCCTGGGAGCGATGGCTCCATTTTACCAAGAATTCATGGAAGGAATTACAACGACAGTAGCCTAACGACGACGAAATCCAATACTCTCGCTGACCGACCTATAGTGCGAAAGGGGAAGAGTTTAGTCAAGAAGAAAGTCCGACTTCCGGTCGTTGAAAATAGACTATTCTGTAACAACAACCAACATACAAAGATCGGTGAAACTGAAACCTCAGACACGGCAATATTTTATGATAGGTCTTTTCCTCCATCATCAGGAGTAAAACATAAGAAATGCCCTGATTCTCCGAACGCACACAACAACAGTAAGAGTGCGTCAAGAAGACACGGCATCCCCAATTCTGACCACAGACTGTCGAGATCCAGCAGTAAGACAAGGCAGCGTTCAAGGGAGATAACTGACGTGAATCTGGGGAAGATAACCGAGAACGAAATGGAGGAGGGAAAGTCATCACCAGCGGACAAATCAAAGAACAACTTGATACTTACCTCGCTGGATACACAACCGGACCATTTTATATTTGAGGACAGCATGATGGGACACGAAGAAAACATTGCATCGGCGAAGAACTCAGTAATAATTAATGACAGCGTTCCATATCATAATAAGAGTAAATCAGCAATGAAGACACCCAAACGGTCATTGAGTCAAAGCAGCAACCCACCCTCCTTCAAACAGGACTTCCCATCGCCCTTGGAGACCGACCAAGAAGAGCTAACAACATTAACATCTTCCCGCCTCCGAAAAGAAAAGAGTTACGACGATATAATGCAAGCCGCCATCGCCAGGGCGAGAGCTGCGGCCGACAAGATGAGACGCCCCGATTCCTACCCAATAGGGTCAGCATTGGGAAGGAATAGACCAGGGTCTAAATGTAAAAGGGGTAGCAGAGGTAGCGTGGAGAAGAGATCAAGGAGGACGGCCGTCGGTAATTCCGTGAGTAAAACGTTCGGGGGTTCCAGAAGACATGAGCTGACATGCCCCGTGGCGTCAGGTTCGAAAGCTTCTCCAAGGGAAGGACTCAGACAGTTGAATGCGAATAATTCAAATTCGTGTCTTGTCTTGATGTCACCTGGTGTGGACAGTTTTGTGGATGGAGGTCAGGGTGATATAGGCTGTGGAAATCGGAATAATAACGGTGATAGAAATCAGAGTGATGGTGATGGTGATGGTGGTGATGATGACGATGATGATGATGATGATGATGATGATGATGGTGGTGGTAATGATGATGATGATGATGATGGTGGTGGTAATGATGATGATGATGATGATGATAATGATGATGATGTTGATGATGGTGGTGATGATGACAATGGAAATGAGAGTGGTGACAATGATGGAAATCAGAATAATAACAATGTAATAAATCAGAGTGATAGCGATGAGGGACATCATTATAATAATGATGGTGAAAATCAGAGTAATAGTAATGATGATGGTGGAAATGAGAATAATAACGACTGTGGACATCTCAGTGATGGCGGTGGCCGAAATACTAGAACCCTAAACCAAGTCAATGACGTCTTTCAAGACACGCCTATGGCCCAAAGTCATCCAACTAGATCTCGAATCATCGACAATGGTGGGCCGGTATCGACAGACTTCATTTGGGGACAATTCAATAATCGAACCCGAGAGATAAAGTCGTGCGCCGCGATTTCATCAAAAATTCCACGACCAGTTAAAAGGTTGTCACAAAATAAGAAGAGGGATAACGAGAAAGAGGCAAATGAAATAAAAGAAGATGTAAAAGAAAAAGGAGAAGAATGTATCGAAACAATAGTCGAAAAAGGCTGCACATATTTATTGGAAGCGACAAAAACTAAAGAGTGTCAAATGATCTATCCGTCAGTTAGCGTTACGGTCAGAGATAAACAAGGACAGATTCAGGACGAAAAAACGTTTCCCTTACCAGAGACGTGTATCACAAGCAGTGGACATCAATCCACAACTTCCAATGGTGATTGCTGGATAACACAAAGGACGTATGACGGCGAGATGATAATCCGTATTAACGGGAAACAGTCCACGTCGAAACGTTACACGGCAATGAAAACTACTGCAGAAAAACTTCCCAATCTCAGTTGTAAGCGGAGTAAGGTAAAACCAAGAAGGACAGTTTATCCTTCGAAGTATGCAGCGGCAAAGAAGAGTAACACGACAGTGAGTGTTATAGCGGAGGAGGAGGAGGAGGAGGAGATGAGCCATGTTATGTCAAACACCGAAATTCACCACCAAAACAATACCGAAGTGTTTCCGACACCACAAAGTAGAAATGATGTGGCCATTGATAAAAGCTCAAATTGTAGTGTAAAACAAGACGCAAAATCCTGCAACGTTGTCGAAAGGGAAACCGGGACGGTTCGGAAAGTGTATAAGAATGCGACTGAAGCAAATCAAAGTGTTGAAAGTAAACACGAAGACTTTGCAAAGCCCGATGGAAATTCTAAATACATAGGGCAGGACATGATGTATGATGAAGATGTCAAAGACATCGTCCAATTAAATGCGCCGCAGCCTGCAGATCCGAACGACAATAACACTATCAGGAATATCATATTATTATTCAACAACACTGGCGTTCCCGCTTCCTCTACTAATGCTGTCGGGGCAAATCCTTTACGAAAATGTCACAGTGATTCAAGAATTATTGCTAGAATGGTCTCCAGAATTCCCGATAAATGCTTGGCAGACAGAGTCCAAATATCTATGTCCCAAGCCTATGACAAAGTTCAAGGTCACGTGCCACATGCCGATGACAAAGTCCAAGGACACGTGCCACAAGACGATGACAAAGTCCAAGGTCACGTGCCACATGCCGATGACAAAGTCCAAGAACACGTGCCACAAGACGATGACAAAGTCCAAGGACACGTGCCACAAGACGATGACAAAATTCAAGGTCACGTGCCACAAACCGATGACAAAGTCCAAGGACACGTGCCACAAGACGATGACAAAATTCATGGTCACGTGCCACAAGACGATGACCAAGTCCAAGGACACGTGCCACAAGACGATGACAAAGTCAATAAATGCAATTCTACAAGGCAAGGAGTCCAAACCGAGTTCTCCTTTCATGAGATCGAATATGAAAGTTACAGTAATTCACTTTCCGACAACCAACATTTAAACTCTCTGACCACAAATGGCATCAGACAAAATTATTTACAAAAATGTAATAGTGAAGCAAATATTATTGAAGTCTCCAGCAATCCATCTAAATCTCAGGCAGACAAATCAAACGGACATGAACCCCAGGGAGGCGGCACGATGAAAGACAGATCTAAGAGCGTTCAAGTCAAATTCTTTTACGACGATAACGAATATGAAGATTACAATAACTTACTTTCAATTTGCCAATTCTTCAGCTCTTCAAGTGCTTCTCCTGAAAGTGTAGGAGTACTCGACAGTGACGGTAGCACACCTCTGAACGAAGTGGATGTGAAAGAACAGAATTGGTCTCTCATTGAGAACGCAAGGGGTCACGAATTAAAACTGTCACAGCCTAATGTATCTTGTGACAATGACAATGCTTTCGGAGAGCATGCCATGGCGTTGGATTGGGCCAAGCATATTAATGCTTTCTTAGACGAGGTCAATCCTTTCGTCCCGGAAGATGAGGAAGATAGCCCGAGTATTATTTCGAGAAACGAAGACTTTACGCAACCAGACGATGGTAGCGAAGATTGTTGCGAGAGTCTCGACAGTCAATTTCTTGTTATCATTCGTAAGAAAGCATCAGATCCACAAGTTAGACAGCATGTGCTGAATTTGTTAAACAAATCACATGATGATAATATCATGGTTATGGAGTCACCGTCTTCTTCTAGTCACGATTTTACTTTAGTAAAATACAGTGAAAATGACTACGCACTTGACCATCTTCATACTCACGATGGGCAGTTGGATCCAAATGGATCGCCTTCGCCAAAATATTATGATTTACAAAATGAAAACAGAGAAAATTACCCCGGCACAAAGTCTTCTGATGAACCCCAAGCCCAAACAAACGATACAGATGAGGCGGTTCCACTGATGATGCGCGAACCTGGCTCAAGACTACACAGTGCTGGCTATGATGACTTGCAGTGTCCTTCTCAGTGTCAATCTCCGACAATTTCTGAGACAACACCATTTTCGTATCGGCGACAAGATCGTGACAGAGGGGACGGAATGCCTTCCCCGACACGCCAATCCCCATCGAAAAGGTCAACACAGGATCCTCTGACTACAACACTGACACCCACAATATCGAAGGGATCCCCACAGATGTGCAAACGTCCAGAACCCAGATACTTTCATTGGGGGGTCAACGAGTCCTCTGACAATCTGGCAAGGGTCCCAAATGAACACCCAGCAGAAATAGAAACTGAAAATTGTGAGGTGACACACAATCAAAACGAAACGAAAAATTACAAAGAAGTCATTTATTTCATAGAAGAAAGCGTGGACTTCTCACTGAATATAAATGATTCAATAGAAGATGAAAACCAAATCATAAAAGGGACGCCGAGGGTTGAACTTGAACAGACTGGTGAACTGGTTATGGGTAACCCTGAAGACATTGAACAAATCACTTCTTTCGGTAAATCCGATCAAACAGAAGACGACACAATTCCACAGATCGCCCAACCCTTGCCGCCAGAGTCACCAGAACCGATTCGCGTGATGCAGAGGGGCAGTCTGACTCTAGCGCCATGTCAAATTTTACTATCGGAAACGTTCATGTTTCGCCCACGCCCACGGAGTAGTAAAGGCACGGCTTGTCATCAAAGTGACGTAGAAACAGCTTCAACTTCAAGTGAAGAGGGTTGTGACAAGGACGTGTGGGTTGACGATGAGAATAGTTCAAGGGGAAGCGAGTGGTCTAGTGAGGAACTGTTTCGGGACTCGGAGAGCAATGGCTGCGATGACTACGGGAGAGGACACGTGTTGATCTCGGAAAGTGGGGACGCCTCGGAGCATGGGGTGCAGATCAAAAAGTCGAAACGTGTTCGAGTGAAAGTGAAAGAGAAAAAAGCAGCAGAGGTCGAGATTGTTGAGCGTCTTCCGCTTCCGTCATTGTCAAAGCGGCAAGTAGGACAACCTCACAAGATTAAGAGGAAACAATACTATTGAAGTATGTATTGTAAAGGTCATTTTGGAAATCTTGTTAAGGAAACAAGGCTCACTTCAAACGGAATCTTGGTACAAACAAACATTCTTAACGGACCGCACATCCCAGTGGATGATTTCGTTTATAAACATTTTTCCCATTCTCACTTCCAGTTTAAATTAATTACTTTCATCTCACTATGCATACCGTAAATATTATTTGACGTCTATATATTATCACGGCTAACATTTTCATCTCTCCTTCTTTTGTCAATCTCTCCCATCATTTCACCATATCTCACTTTATTATCCGTCCCTTTCTCTCTCACTAGTCTCACTCCCATACGCTGTTGGGGGGGGGGGGGGG
>JARFNW010134844.1:0-10979 GCA_031763155.1 Dirona albolineata | reverse complement strand
GTAATGTATAATTGTAGGGAGTTGTATTTCTCTTCCTAGAGATGGAAAGGACATTACATTTTTCCGGATGAAACTCCTATTAGGGAAAGAACAAATTTGAGGACAGATTCCCACTGAGATGGTGGATGACATTGAGGTAACGACAAGCCTATACCAAAAACTGCAAACAAATAGGATGGCGTTGCAAATGAAAACTCATATGTGGTTGGGGACAACTGGTTTGTATAAACATATGAACATATGACGAAATATGACGAAAAACAAAAGGGTGTTTGTTGTAGTATAATTCATTAGCAATTATGTTTTTTAGTATGAACAGAAAATAATAATAAATGAGAATTGAAGCAGGCAAAGAAAGACAAATTATAGCATCAAGCGTGTGTGAAGCAAGGGGGAAAAAAACAACAAACAACATAAGGCATCATTTAAGTTTTGAAAACTAATCAATTTAGAGTAAATAGTAAAGTCATTTTTTCCACCTTATAATATTATCATGATTTAAATGGAATATCTCAATTCTGTACTTAGCATAGAGGTCAAAGTGTGAGAAATGAACATTAGAAAAAAAGGTGTCAAATAGTGAGCCAATGCAGATGACGCAGATGTTAACTTTCACTTCCAGTCACAAATAATTATATAATTCCAAATCACTGCCCTTGTTTCATACCTAATTCTAGATGGACAAAAAAAACTCCCAAAAAAACAAAAAACATTTGGAGAAAAGTTTGCACTAATAAACACAAAAGTAATGTAAATCTAACTCTAGGTACCTGGAAACGAAATGGATGGAAATTAAATGGAATGGGTCCACGTGATTGTGCTCTCTGCCATAAACAAATCCTGCCTTCTTTAAAACTAATCAGCTTTTGATGGGAAAAGGTCAAATCACATTCTTCTAAAACATCAGCAGAGGCATTTACAAAAAAAAAAAAAAAAAAAAAAGGAAAAATGTGCGTAGAATCCAATTAATGCCCCCCCCCCCCCCCCAGCCAAAAGCTGTTGAACACTAACTAGAGTGCTTCTTGCCAGGCAGGATATACCACGCATAATAATTTTAAAACTTTAAAGGCATCATGAGTGAATGGTGTTTCAAACTGAAGTAAGTAAGTGCTCAGTACACTCAGTTTCGAGCATCAGGCAATCGAGCGAGGAGTTTTGTTTTGTACTGAGCATGTGCAAAGTTTTCCATGCAGTCTTTACTTGTGACATGTCTGAAAAGACCTGACAGCTGGTGGCGTAGTCACTAAGTCACTCGTGCGTTTGAATCCCGGTGGAAGCACTTGATTATTTCTCAAGGGCCCTGCGCTACCGCTGATGCCTGGATTGATCCAGAAAGATAAATATCCCTCTGGGATGAATAAAGGGAGTATAAAAGATATGGCACCTTCTATCTTGCCACTGGGTTTACCATAAACGATCTACCTGAACCATTTTATTTCTTGAAACTATCACTACCATTAAATTCCTTGGTGTTTGGATAGGGGGCCATGTGTTTCAGTGTGGCAACAGATGAAATCAGAGCTTGCTTTCAGAAATGTACAAAGGTAATAAGTTTTAAATCCACTTGAATAAATAAATCAATACAATTAAGAGATAAGCGATTCCTTTGTCAAGGCAGCTAGAAAATTAATACTTGAGCAAGCAGCATCAATGCATTTGGCAACGTAAAAATATTTTTCAGCTTGTAGATAAATCTAGACTGTACATAGACATGTACATATATATATAAATATGTATGCTATCTAAAAAAGATGATAAAATAAGAGATTAATATAATAAATGTTGTTGTTTATCGAGTCCCCTTCATACTGCAAGAAGCAGTGGAGAGGCCAGCCATATGTCAAGCTCTGAAGGGTGCACATGACAAATGGAAGTAAATCCAAATGTCAATGAGGACTTCACCACTCATCACCTAACTTAGGGCTAGAAAGACTCTGCATCAGGAATTTAAGACAAGCAGGTGATGAGCCCACTGCGTAATATAATAAATATGGGTTAAAATTAAATGTTGATAAGTCAAATCTGTTTTATTTCCATGTTAGTTCTTCCATTATAAATAGGCATAATTTTCTGTTTGTTAAAAATAAAAGGAAAACATACTGCTCTGCTTTCTGTCATGGCAAATCAAGGATACAGGGATATGAGTTAAACATCTTATAAAGCATTTGGTTTAAACAGTGTTATTATGCACAAATGCTGATTAGAAAAAAAGCAACAATATGAATTGAAACATTTTGGATTGTTAAATAAGTTTGGTTAGAAATAGAAATGTGCTTGGGTATACATTGAAATCCATCCTCCGATGTGCGTTTGGGTTAACTATTGACGCAAAATGAATCTTACCTTTGCTTTCAATATCTTTGGTGGATTAGAATTAAAATCAAACAAAAACAAAAATATGGTGAAGATACACATCATTGATTAAAAAAAAATTTAAAATTCATGAATGGTTTTCAAGTGAAAATAAAAAGCCAAATCAATCAAATCAAGTGCTCAAAATTCTCAACACAATGGGCATATAATAAATATAAAATTATTGGCAACAGCCAAAAACAATTAGTTTGGATTTTCCAAAAACTGTTAGATTTTTGGATTAAATGTGCAAATTGAATGATTCACTGCAAGTTATTATAATGTGTGTTGATAAATCACTGGATGTTTTGTTATTAAATCAACCAAAAAAACTCCCAAAACAGAACAAACCTCAAATAATAATAATTAAATAGAAATAACAACTCTGAAGTTCTTTCGTAAGAATGAAATAGCATTCTATCAATAAAAACATCCCATGTTGAATTTACATGTAGTTTATGGCATCCTATTCACTTTTTAAGAAGAGACATATGACGACTGGTTTCATTCTCAATGCTGATACAGCAGTAGTTTGTCAAGTCTGGACTTACATTTTTGGTTCTTCCCGAATAGCATGCATCTATACAGAAATGTCTGCCAAATAGCAACTATCAAATCGCATTGTTACGTAATGAAAATTATCTTTAAAAGATGGAGTGAATTTAAAAAGTCGGAAGCATGAAAACTTATGCCATCAAATATTAAAACTTATCTATGGCAATGGTACTTCAATTGGTTTTTTAAATATAAAAAAAGAGCAAGGTTTGATAATTTCAGGTACAGACAAGAAGCATTATGGCTATTACAAAGATATTTGGCCCCCATGATGACAAGAGAGCAATTAATCCCAATGTCTACAAGTAATAAGGGACTCACTCTATCTTTTACAATCTACAAGTCTTTACATATAAATGCATCTTTTAGAACTACTTATGACTATCAAACTAGGGGAGATATATGAGGATCCTGCAGATGTCTAAACCCGCAAGTGTGGTGGATGTGTTGGCATTTGGTGTAATTCCTGAAACTATCTAATAAACTAACGGACATACACGCTCTATTAAAAATAGTATTGATTTATAGTCCATCGTCCCAGTACAATTAGAATTTAGAGGCTCACAGACTTTATATCATTTATAACCCAGCAAGCCGTGTCATTCAATATCCTTCTCAACTCTCATGGGGAGCTTACAGTAGACTCGTTTGTCAGCCTGCGTCACACTAGCAAACTGACAATATCTTTCTCTCTCTGTAGCTGGCAACTCATTCACAGAGTGAGGAAAAAATGTCTCAACATCAGTAGCTTCAACCGGGACTCAGACTCGGAGTCTCTCAATCTTTGGGCCACTGGGTGTCTATGAAAGTTCTTGGATTTTCATGACATCCAAACATGATAAATATACACTGCCCATAACAATTGTTAGAAACCTTTAACAGCCAAGGGTGGTTCTTCGCTGCCTTCTTTAAAGTAGAGTTGGCTCACAAAAACCCTAGTGTATTTTTTATACTTTCAGCCTAACTTTATTTTAAAAAATATGTTCAGAAAGATAAACAGCATCAGTAACATCTGGAATCATTCACAGATACATAATAATGGTATACTGTCGATTAGAGTGACTTGAACCTCACTGATAAAAGGTTGAATAAAAGGGAAATTCTTAAATCCAAACATTCATTTGGTAATAGTTTCAGATTAGCCATGTACTTTAGTACTTATATATATATTTTTCCCTCTTCCTAATTTATCCTTTTAAGAGAAGTTAGAAAATAAAAAGAATGCGCCAAAAGTAGACAGATTATATTAAAAAAAAGAAAAATGCAATTCGATATTTAAAGAATAGAAATATGCATGAAAAACTCTCCCTTTGAATTACTTATGACCTGAGGCTTATAATTATATATATTTATGGTTGATTCTAATTCATATTGTTTCCTAAAGCACGAGTAATTGTCTTACCGCTTTAACATGGAGTAACTCAAAAAAAGAGAAATCATCTAACATAACACGTTAACATAATAATAACCAGATCAACAAAACCAACGATGTCGCTGTAAATTCTACGGCCATTATTTTACTCACTTCTTCAGTTGACTGTATGAGTTTACCCAAAAAGGACATATTATATAGTTTAAGATTGAAGTCTTTTATCACAGTGTGTGCGTTGGTAGTAGATTATCATTATCTTAGTATCATAATAATCATACGACAAAAAATACTTTTTAGACTTTGAACACCAAAAGTGCAGTAAAACAAGAAAATTTTAGTGAAAGTTTCACACAATTTCTGCACTTTGACAAAAAAAAAATAAAAAAATACACGAAACAATAAAAAGAGTGATGTCTATTTGATAAAGAAATGAGTAAACCCAAGTAAAAATGATGAACACACAACGGCACATTCATTAATATACCCGACACAAATAATTTAGTACGTGATGAAGAACAATGGTGGCATTCAGCAAGCTTTGTGCTTTCAAAGTGACAAAATGTGTACTTTATATTGGTAAATGTAATCACTCATCACACAATTATCAAAGCACAAAGGACAAATCAGTTAAAACATTGTGTTATTTGACAATGTTGTAATCTAAAAAAAAATGTTGATTACAAACACACAATGATATTATTCATATGTTTCACCTTTGCCTCCAAATCACGTCTTTTGAGGTCAGAAGTCTTTATTGCCATCAGCTTCCATTTGATCAGTTTAGCTAAGAGGGGAACAGGAATCGGTTCTCCTGCATCTAAATGAGGCTTGCAGGCTTCACATATTTCTGAGTTGGCGGGAATCTCCTTTGATTTTTTGTTTTTGGGGTTACCAAGGTCTTTCACCTGCAACGAGAACATACACAATTTACACAAATTATTTATTTGGTGAGTAGCTAACTTGTTCAGGTCTTTCCATTTTATTTTGTTTGCCTTCTTCCAGACTGTGACTTTTTTAAAGGGCAATGATTGACTGTGTTTTCCACAGAACTTAAATAACATGTAAGACAAAAGATTTTAGACAGCTGGAAAGATGGTCCAAGGAAGACCAACGAAAATATGGAGGGAAGAGATTTCACAAAATGTAGAAGGAAGAGGAATTAAATTAGTAGGTGCAAACAAAACGAGTCAAGATAGAGTCTTGTCGAGGAAAATTGGTTTCAAGAATTGATCCCGACTGCAAAAGGTACAAAAGGTTTTTGACATGCAGAAGGATAAATATCGGGATATGAATTAAAACCGTCACAAGTATTTTCATAATGATATATACGCATATTTTCATAGAACATAAAACAGCCTCCAGAAGTATAATTGTTCAATGATAAGTAAATTTTCACAGTCAGAACATTTGAATTTAAACTGCAACCACTGGTAATGCACAATTCAACTTGAAATAGTGTGTGCAATTTGCTCATTAACATAAAAAAATACATAATTGAGTGTAGTGCGTTGAATCACTATTTCTCATCTTCAGGTACATACAATCTCAAATCAAGATATAAGAGCATTTTATGTCCAAATGCCCCACATTTCATCACTGTATTCTGATGGGTAAGACTGTATTGTGTAAACCATAGTAGGAAAATATTTATACCATGAAGAAATCATTTGTATCTGACTTACATCCGTATAGAGTTGATCCTTGGTGACCACAGAGAAAAGCTTCCTGAGACCTGTTTGTACGATGTTGTTCAAGGCCTCAATGTGCTTGGAATCTTCAGACTGTCTGGCAACCACCCATGTCAAACACGGATTCCAATTTTCCTGCAATAAATTTGAAGAATATTGAAGACATTCTGTGTCATTATCAAGTGCAGTCCTATGTGATTTTTAAACAATAAAAAAATAAAAAAAATATTTTGTAGGTATTAACCTCAATTTCCATCCAATTAAAATCCTAAACCTAGTTGTAGAGGGTCTAAGGAATCTGTGGTAGCCTGCAAGCTATTTTGCATAAAATTTTCCTTTTGCATTTTATGCTCTTCATGTTTTTCCTCACAAGAACTAGTGCAATAATGAGTATGTGGTGAGAGTAAAAGGTATGAGATGGTGCAACTTTAACCTAAGTCCTAACCCTAGCCCTAATTCTTACTAAACCCAACAATGACCCTCAGTCTAGCCTCATGTGTTATGATAATTATATAATCTGCTAATTAGGATTATCCTGGATGCATCTGACTTTTTAATCTATAAAATTGTCCAAGAAGTAGTATTGAATATTAAATGCGTTTGATTTCACAAATCAGTGCCTTGCTTGGATATCTATTAATTTGATATGACTGACTGTAGCTATTCGTTTGAGTTTGTAATTGAAAAACCCCTAAACAAACCCAAAAATGTGGATGAGGCTGTTGGAAGCCAGTTTGTAATTGAGTTAATGTAGACCTGTAGTTAAACAAAAGAAGTGTGGTCTAGAAACTACAAAAATGACTACATTGTTGCGAAAGTGTGAGAAGAGCACCTAAGGGATGAGAGTAGGGAAGTACTCTGGAGTCTATAGTATTATAGTATTATATAGTCTATAGTCTATAGTGACCTGTTTTGATTATTCAGTGTATGGTTGCACGTTTGTCTTATACTAATAATACTACTAGATAAAAGTTGTGAACCCATTATAAAATGTGTCCCATCCAACGTTTTGTTGTTATTGATGAAAATAAATTTTCGTTCCAGTAAAAATTGAATCCAGCTGAGGATTTAAAGTTAAAGTAAAGCAACAGTAACAACTGACAACATAGATCTGTAACTTTTGTTTTGATGTTTGTTTTCCACTTCTTACCTCTTCAAATGGACAAGACGATAAAAATTGGTCCCACTTTCCGCCTCCAGCAGGGCCACCTTTCACCTCTCCACTTTTACCACGCTTTCCAGCTTTAGACATTTTTACATATATCTAATACGAGTGACCAGTTGAGAAAAGCGGTTCGTTGTCCAAGAGTTTACTCTTGGGTCGCCGCCATCTTGTTGTATCTGTTGCTAAGTGCCCATGGATGCGTTACTTCCGGACTTTAGACTTCCGTCAAAACAAACATGGCGACCTCCATCAACAGGTTTCGATTTCTTCATCGTTGTTCAAAGTTATCTGTCTATAATTTGACAGGGATTCGTATGATAAGCAGTCATCAGATATTTGTACAACAGTTTGGAGATCCTAATAAAGTACTGGAAAAAAGAGTCACGGAAGTTCCACCTTTAAAGGATAATGATGTTCTGGTCAAGATGCTCATTGCACCCATAAATCCTTCAGATGTCAACACTATCGAAGGGACTTACTTCAACAAACCACCATTGCCTGCAGTGATCGGTAACGAAGGTGTAGGGAAAATTGAAGGGGTTGGGCAAAAAGTAAAAGGACTCGGTGTGGGTGATTTAGTGATACCATCAACAACATGCTGGGGTACCTGGCAAACTTATAACACTGCTGATCAGGAAGATGTAATTAAACTTCCTAGTGATATTCCACTTCTATCAGCAGCCACCATATCTGTCAACCCCTCTTCGGCCTACCGCATGCTAAAAGATTATGTCCAATTATCTCCTGGAGATGTCATCATCCAAAACGGGGCAAACAGTGGAGTGGGATTGAGTGTAATTCAACTTGCAAGAGAATGGAACATTAAAACAATAAATATTGTGAGAGATAGGCCTGGTATAGATGAAATGAAGAGTTACTTAACCTCATTAGGTGCTGATTATGTGGTTACTGAAGATTACGTTCGAACGCCTGAAATGAAAGAGCTACTGAAATCTTTGCCATCAAAACCTAAATTGGGTTTGAATTGTGTTGGAGGTAAATCTGCTACGGAACTAATTCGTCACATAGATCATGGTGGGGTGATCGTAACCTACGGAGGGATGTCAAAACGTCCTGTCACAGTTCCAACAGGAGCACTTATTTTCAAGGAAGTGAAACTTGTCGGTTATTGGAACACTCAATGGAATTCTGATGAAGCTAATTGTGTCTCACGCCTGGCAATGTTTGCTGATCTGTGTGATCTGATGAAGAAAGAAAAGTTTGTTCCTCCCATTTGTCAATTTTTCCAACTTGATGATTACAAACAGGCAATGCAAACAGCGACAGAAGGTTATAAAACAAGTAAAGTTGCGTTTGACATGCAGTAATGATTGTTCATCCCAATGACAGTATTTTGCAAATTTTATATACCTAGGTATTGTAATTAGTAAATTGTGTGACCTTTACAGTGCAAAATCATTCATTATACCGTACTTGGAGTGGTGAAAAAGCCTTGGAACATATAAAAAAACAAAAAGGAAAACGGATTATAATCATAATGATGGCATTATTTTCAGCAAACTATCATTAATGTGAGTTTGAAGGATGTTTTTGTTGCAGTAGGGCCTACATGAATTTATGATAAATCATAAAATGATTATAAAAAGTCAAGCAGGAGGCGAGATGGCTGGCATCAAACTCGGCGAGGGTCGTGGGTTTGAATTCTACCCCAGTCACGCCATTGTTTTTCTTGGGCAAGAAACTTTACTCAAATTGCCAAACTCCACCCAAGTGTAGAAATGGGTGTATACCTTTGTCAACTGGGGGAGTAGTCTGCGATAGACCAGTGTCTTTTCCATAAGAGTGACATATTGTCACTTTGTACACTTCAGGATAGGACACTGTTTAAAATATATTGCAGATTATTTCCCCAATTGTGAGCTGGTACCCATTTTGCTACAAGTGACGCAATCAAAGTAAAGGTCATAGGTCTAGCCCAAAGACGACGATAATACTTTTATACCAAAAACTAATCAAGCCCACAGTTTGTATAGTGAGCAGGCAATGGGCAATGTCTGACCTCCTGGCCACTGCACTCTAAACGCTCTATTGTTATCATCATGTTGTTACATATGCGTTTCTGATGTCATATTTTGTTATCACTATTTTTTAATCTTTCCTGCTCCTCACTCTTTGGATGATGATATAATAATTGTTTGTGGATCAGCAGATCTGTTTCAATGATAATCGTGTTATAATATCTTAGAAGATGACTGAAGGATTTGGTCCATGCATGAAACTCTCCTACTGTAGATACATCATGTAATGGGCCTGTGAGTGCTGTCCGTTTACTTTTGGTTGTGGCGTTACCGACTTGCCGACTCTAAATCATCAGGTTGTATCTTGATCGTCGATCTAAATCCAAGGCAAAGTGTTCAACATATATGGATGATGAAATTGATGTTATGATTTTCATTAAATCAGTGAAAAGGCTTGGTGGCCGAGCAGTGAGCACGACTCGACTGTGAGTATTGACATGCCATGTCTATCATGGCCAGTGAATAGACGGGTGACCGCCTGGGATCTAAGGTCAATGACAAAAAATATATACATAATGACATGTATTGGCTCACCAGCGCTTGTGTCCTGCTTACCTCGTCCTATCGGAGACGGACGTTAAATTCAGAGGTCCCCTCGGTTGTATGCAGTGTTTGTCCTTGTCAAAAATATTATATTCACGCTTAACAGGCAGCGTGTGGCGTATTGAGTGTTCTGTTGCTTGCCTCGAGGTAAATGTGCTCCTGTAAAGTGCTTAGTAGAGCATGGTGATGATCGCGGATAAGCGCTATATAAATGCCATTTATTATTATTATTAATAGTAGGCAGTATGCATTGAAAGTACCTTTCAGATGTGTGTTGTCAATAACCAGAGTTGATAATATAACAACAGTATTTCGCTACCAAAGGATTGCAAGGTATAGTTTTCATAAAAAGATATAAAATTCATTTTTAAAGTGCATTGCATGAAGAAGATGGTGTTAGTTTGTGGATCTGGGTCAATTATCATTGATTATTTTTTAGTTCAACTTAGGATATTTTTGTCATTAGAATCTGAAGAGCAACTATGAGTTACTTAAATGCTATGTTGTAATCTTTGGTTTAATTTGCAATGGGTGCGCATTATGTACAGGTGAGCCCATCACCCACAATCTTGCCTTCGCAACTCAATTATCAATTATGTGCAAGGAGAAAGCAGTAATTATATTACATTATGTCTGTGGCGAAAATATGATATTCAAGTGGTTGTGTATGTTGTATATTTTTTAACGACATTGTCATTGACATGAATTTTAAATAAGGAAACATTTAAATTTCAGTTTTTTTTGTTTTTTAAAAATTATTTTTTCATGGTAGGGCCTACCATTTGAGAGCAGAATCTTGTTTTATTATTAGTATTATTAGTGAGTTCCTTCTTCTTCTTCTACTTCTGTGGCTTTCTTTATGATTGAAATAAACAGAAATCTTCAACTTTAAAATGTTGTCGCTGTGTGCTAATGATTTTCATGAATGGCAGTCAGTAAATTATTAAGTATTCACTGGATAAATGCACAGACAGTGTAAAAGTAAAAATATGCTCAGCCCGAGGGCATGCATGCCTGATCAGACTTTGACTAGATTTATGCATTTAGACACATAGACAGTATTTAAAAAATACACTCTAAATCTCTAGACGACTGTCTGGCCCAGCCTTTCTTCTGCATTACCATTGTACCATGCATACCTTGTTTGTTATCTTTCCCTATAGTACCGTAATTAAACAGTGTAGGGACCAGTGTACAAGGCAGAAGGCATCGATGCGCAGACCCAGGTAAAACGTATCCAAGTTAAGTGCACGTCTGTGCCCCAC
>JARFNW010134822.1:0-10979 GCA_031763155.1 Dirona albolineata | reverse complement strand
GCCCTCGCTCTCTCTCTCTCTCTCTCTCTCTCTCTCGCTCTCCCTTTCTCTCTCTCTCTCCCTTTCTCTCAGTTGCCAGTCTCAGCTCAACCTGGCGCTCATTCTCAAATAAAGAAGGTTAAATGACACAGCAAATAAATAAATAAATTCCCTTTATTCATCCCAGGGGAGAATCTGTATTTAGAGTCTCCTCTGAGGGTAGACCGGAACAACCCAAGCATCAGTCACAGTGCAGCGCCGCAAAGTAGGATCAAGGTCTTGAGAACAAACCAATGCTTCCACCAGGATTTAAACTCGCGACCTCTCGAACCAAAGGCTAGTGACTAAGCCACTGCACCACCAATGCTGAGACAGGATCCACCTGGAGATTGGGTCCGGTGGTTATTTTGAAGAGAAACATGTCACGCAGAGTAAGATGCTAATACTAATGATACATATGTGGATCTGTCCTTGGTTTTACCTCCTGAATGCCATAAGTAGCAAGGCCATTGCTGGGGCATTGTGGGGTTGGAAGAAAGATAAAGCAGCTTTTGTGACAAATTGTGGTGTCCTAATCATGCCTTGACCTTGACCTTTCAAGGACATGCAAAAGATGTCACTGCCCCTTAATGCAAATATAGATAGACATTAACATCACACAACCCAATTAATTCAATCAACTTATGGCATTTGGTAATGAGATAGTTCCAGCTATTGACTGTCAGTGGAAAGAAGTTGTTTTGTTTTTGTATGTATTTATTCTTATGTGAGGTAATACTATGGATTTGCTGCTGTGATATCGTCTTGTGGAATATCTATTTGATTGTGCTATTAAGTGCACACTATACAGCATATTGCAACACAAAACAATATAAATGAAAGAGAGAGAACACATCTTACTAGTCCAAGTCCAGATTATAGACTGAAGAGATTTATTCACAATTTGCAAACACTGGTGAAGATTGCGTTTCACGAATGCAAAGGTTGATATAAAAGATGGGTTTACAGTCTGTATCCCCGTGCAATTGCACTAACTTAACATCGTGATCATTTATCTCCCAGAATATGCTTCACATGTTTGTCTCAGAATCAAATGATTTGGTAGCCATGGATACAATTTAGGGCCCATAACCCATTCTTGAAGATCGTACCTATCCCCACCATCTCATCTCTCACGCCAACAATGAGTCAACTAGAGCCACACGCTGCTCATGGCCATACAAGTTTTCATTTGCAGTCTGTACATCATAATGAAAATGTGAAATTGGTGGCCAAGTGCCTAGGCAGCTGTGCTCGAGACCATGCAATCACGGGTTTGAATCCTGGTCCAACATTGAGTCCCTGAGAAAGGTTCTTTATAATTTTTCCTCAATTGACATGTGTGAATGAGAAAGGATATTGTTAGTATGTTAGTATGGGAAGCCTGTGCCACAGTGGTTAAGCCACTCGCCTTTGGTTCAAAACCCGGTGAAAACACTGGATTTTTTCTTAAGACCTTGATCCCACTTTGTGGTGCTGCACTGCACGCCTGGGTTATTCCGGTCTACCCACGGAATAGACCCTAAAAACAAATTTCCCTCTGGGATGAATAAAGGGAATTATATTTTATTATTATTATTATTTATTATTTTATTTATTATGATGGGCCTTAGAGGCTCTACTGTTTGCTCCTGGGGTTGAGATGAACTTTGATTGACCTGCTTTGGGGGGGGGGGGGGGAGAGGGGGGGCTATGCTAGATCGATTGTGCTTGAATAGGGATGCAAACTTCAAACAAATCTTTGATAACGGGAATGGTCAGTTGAGTAATCATTGCCCTTGGTCAATAAAATGATTTCCCCATTCATGTCAGGTGTGAACGAGTATCCATTTACAAGCGGTGAAAGATATTGTCATTATGTTAGTGTGACAGGCCCAACAGCCTGCTGTACTGTATGCTTTCCTTTGGAGTTGACAAGGATATTGAATGACACAGTCTTCTGGAGGACAAATGATGTAAAGTCTGTGAGCCTGTAGTTGTAGGGGAATACGGGACTATAAACTTGTCTTTATATACTAGTTTTCCAAGTTCAAATCAAATGGTCAAAAAGACTAAGGTCTTGAGTATCATACTTGCCCCATAAGATTAATAACAGGGAGCGTTATTCTTTTTGATGGGCCTCTGCACACCTCATCTCTGACTATTACACTCATGTCCTTGCAGTTAATTTTGGTAATGATAACCCTATGTTTTGGGATTTTGTCCTCAAATGCATTTTTTTAAACTTAAGAACCTTCTGCTTGCCAATGAAGCCAAATATATATAGGTAATTTTTCTCTTTTTTTTCTCGTATATTGTTGTTCTTTCAGCCAGAGTATAATATGGTCTTTGACTGCGTAGTCCAGTGTAGCCAGAGTATTATATCGTCTTTGACTGCGTAGTCCAGTGTTAGATGATGTCCACAACATAATCATGTTAAATCAAATCGACGTGTCGTAAGTCCTCTATGATTTAAACATCCTTAGCATTCATTTCAAGAAGATCCCAGATAATAACGACATGCAGACACATACACAGACAAACAGGTCACACATTTTAAAGAAGAAAACCTTAAATACACTTGAAGGGTGCAAGGGGATACCCAGGGATGTCCAATGTGACCAGACAATTTTCATTTTCTCACGTTTTATAAATTTGAGCTGTCAAGTGGTTGCAATAATTATTTTTACAAAGGCAATTGGACACTTTTTGCTATAAAACAAAATTCACTATAGGAAAGTGCTTTCTTTTATCCCAGTTGGACCCTGAAGTTTATTTTTCAGGTTTCTCAAAATGTGACTTCTCTGGTTCTCCTCTTGCACCCTTCACTTATTTTACAGTTTCATTTCGCTCAAATATAATACAAAGGGCAAGGATATCATTTTTTGTGTGTTTTATATACATGTCTTTATTTCATTAAATGGTTCAGATGAGGTAAACTGTGCATGTCTACATAATATTTTCATACATGAACCATTGTATCCATGGTAACAGAATAATCTTTCTAACTATGCTTCAGTCAAGGATTATCTTTACACTTCATCATCATCATCTGAGTTTGTACTACATTTGCAGCCAGTGGCAGAAACATACTGGGGATGAAAAAAACCATGTTTATTAGTATTCAGTCTGTTTTCTACAGTTAACTCCATGTATTCATAACTGCTGCTTCATCGCAACCTTTTCCGGAAAATGGAATTATTCTCCTTAAAAATCATCAACAGATCAACAAATCACAGCTCCAGCCAATCTGTTTGAAAAAGTCACCTAAAATATATGACGGACATACATTTTCACAAATGACAGTCAGCCGTTAACTAAAAAACCCAACAAAAATAGAATGCCAACATAATTTAGCATTGTTCACTGCAACTAATACAGGTGCAATGCTCAATTGCTGTCTCCTTGGTGAATAGCGATAAGAGGTGACCTCAGACTAGTCTTCCTGACAATAACCATCCCTCACAATCATTTTCATCAATTCCGCCTAATTGCCAATGAATTGTTATCAAGCAGAGTTGACTGGTTTACATTGAGCCATAGTTAATCTTAATTCATCATTTTTATCAATCTTTGTTCCAAGGTGACTCATCATAAAAACATTTCTTATGAAACCAAAAATTCTAGTCACAAATCAAACTCCAAAACAGGGCGCCACTGACATGCACACAAGCTGTGAATTTGAGTTTATTTCTTCCTCTTACTTCCACTTGTATGTTATTGATGTGCACCAAGGAAGGCCACTAATACAACAGGCCAGAGTCCTCGCCTGTTTGAGGCAAATAGCCACTCTTTACACTTGATGCAACTGAAGCCAAGACACATCCAGTGCCATGGGGCTTTCACTTTTTCCATCTCTATATTCAGCATGATGGTCTGTGTTTGGGCATTCTGATGCTTTTTGCGCACTTTTATTGTCGTAAACCACACTTTTTTTCCAGACTGTCCTTGCCTACCTTAAGTTTGTAGATTAATGTTTAATATGAATGACTATAAATAATGAATTATCATTCTAATTTATTGAATAATGGAAATAAAAGTAAAGGAACTTACAACTGTAGTTCCTATAGCCTCTGTAATACCCTTGTCATCCATACATGTGAATGAAGCCTTAATCTTTTCATAACCAGTTGGTGTGCAGCAGTTTTCTGATCCTCCTTTACAATATAGATCTGAACATACGACAACATCCTTTTCTTCGCCAAAGCAAGCCATTCCATTAGATGCAGATGAATACTTCTTCTGTACAATGTGTCCTTTAGGTGAGCACAACTTCCTTTCTTTTTGGTCTGAAATGAAAGAAATGAATAAAAGTTAAGTATTGTCAGATAATGAAGTGTGTGTATGGTGTGTGTGTGTGTGTGTGTGTGTTGTGTGTGTGTTGTGTGTGTGTGTGTGTTGTGTGTGTGTGTGTGTGCATGTGTGTGTGTGTGTTGTGTGTGTGTGTATGAATATGTGTATCAAATCATTATTCATCCAATTTAATGGGGGAATGGTAGGAGTGGGAGTGGTAGGAGTGTGAGTGGTAGGAGTGTGAGTGGTAGGAGTGTGAGTGTTGAGGCGATGTGGTGTCTCCAGAGTCAGCACGTGGACTACTATTTCAAATGGGTGCACCGCTTAACAGTGCTGCTTGATATTTGTGTGAACATGTGAATAGCTGGAAAGGTACCAAGACTGTGTGTGATGGTGTGAACTGTCAAAACGCTGGTTTTTTTTCTCTTCCATGTCCAGATTAAGGGGTGGGGAGGTCGCAGGGTGTAATAAAACAATTTTAAAAACAACCAAACTGACATCATCACCACCATTTCACCAGTTGTCTCTTTAACTGATTCCACCACCATTTCACCAGTTGTCTCTTTAACTGATTCCACCACCATTTCACCAGTTGTCTCTTAAACTGATTCCACCACCATTTCACCAGTTGTTTCTTTAACTGATTCCACCACCACTTCACCAGTTGTCTCTTTAACTGATTCCACCACCATTTCACCAGTTGTCTCTTTAACTGATTTGGCCCCAGCATATTTGATCAAATTTCCCATCCTGTCTCGGATTCACGATTTTGACACAGGGGGTGACATGATAAACATTGTTTTTTTACCACATAAAATGTCATAAATAAATATTGTCATATATCGTTATTTTTAAAAAAGAATAGAAAATGAGAATCTACCAACCATTTGTGTGTTTGTGCATCTTTCTTAATGTTACTGTGTTTAAAGTTAGAAAAAAAAATGTGTGAAAAAAATTATTTTGCATGTTTCACTCACATTTGCAATCCATTGTTTAGTTTTTTTGCTCTACAGCTTTTCAACAGCTACATAATCCAATTGTATATCCAATTGTGGACATGGATTGGAAATTGGATATTGATCCATGGATTAGCTTTTGTTTAATGATTTGTTTTGTCCTAACACCCACACTATAACAGACAAAAAGAGAAAAAAAAACCGACATAATACTAGACAACAGAAAGTGACCACCCAACAGCTGAGAATAATGTCCATCAACAGTGGTAACGAAATTGAAAAGTAAGTAGAGTGCGTTTTTACCGTTAACCTTAGTTTCATATAAATTACTACTGACTTAAATTTCCATAAAGGATGACCTGGTGTCAGCGGTTTTTGGGTGTTTGTGTAAAGTCAGTTAAGCATGTTGTCTCGTTAAGCATGTTGTGTGCTAAATTGGCTTGAGGGTGTATCAAACTTTCATCACCTCTTTTAGAAGAATTAAATTTGGACAATAATTTTCTATCATGATAAAAACGATATAAATTCAATATAATTCTTTTAACTGCGCTATAAATGTGTCCTTGTATTCTTGATGCAATCATCATGTCACCATTTCTCTTTTTTTCTTGGGTGGGGATGGGGGAGGTGTGGGTATCTAACAATGGAACCCCTCAATTAACACCTTTTTCCTTTTAAATTTGGGCGGCCTTATTTGAGGGGTTCTGTAGCAACAACTAATATATGTTGTACCTGCCTTTCCCACACCTTAATTGTGATAAATGGTACCTATCAGCAAAACATTGTACACAGTGGTGTTTGAATACAAAGTCATACCTCCATCTTCACCACATTCTCCTGTACTGATCACATTTGGCTTTTTGCCAGCTTTGCAGGCCTCTATGTTGAGTTCACATTCATTGTCATATGTTTTAGAACCTCCTCTTCCAATGGAACCACAAACTTTGTCGTCATCACACACACCAGGGTCAACTTCACAAATGTCAGGATTGACTGAAAATTATAAAAATACATTCAAATAAGTACAATAAAGTGATGGCATACCATTCTAATATCGGTATATATCTATGTTGTGTGTCACTTCATTTTTTCTATCCTATATATCATAAAACAGTAAAACCTGACAAAGCAAACCATCAAAGGTCATAGGTAATAGTGGCCACCATAGGCAGGAGGTCATCTAGGGGAGAGGGTACTGGCAGATCCGTCGGTCCCATGCTGTGTGCATAAAATTATTTGTGGAAGGAAGAAAACAGAGTGAGGCAAAGTTTGAGTGCTGAATTGTTCACAAGTTATGAAACACCAAGGATCACCAAGAAAATCTTATCTATCTTATAAGTAGCAAAACTTGAGCAATTGTTTCTGAATGCGTAGGGTCAGTATTACACTTACAATCTGGATCAGTTGTGTCACACGGTTTGAAGCAAACTCGGTCTTCATACAGATCTTCTTTTTTGACTGGCACAACTTCTCTATCATCATCATAATCTAATGTTTCTCTCCTCCTGTTCTGGGTTCCGAGGCCACATTTCATTGCGATGTTAGCAACTCTACATTTGCTCCATTGTGACCAATCAGTAAACAGAGGGTCCGACGCTGAATTCAGAACAAAAAATAGACAAAACATAAATAATAAGCCATTAATGTTGCTGTAGTGTGTTTTAATTTTACTATCTTTTCCTGTTGTGTATCATCAGGATGTAAAAGATATTGGTGTAGAGATTTGAAACAGTAGATACTCTTATTTCGAATAATAAATCACCTTTACATGACAAACATTTTATTTCGTGAAAATGATTTGTGCATGAATTCAACAGTCACGCATCGACACTTACTCTCAATTTTGAGCAAACAAATAGTGGGTATGATTTGACTATCATTGTAAGCCATGACATGATTCAGCAACTGACGGCTGGTCACCACTAAATGTATCAACGCACATGTTGATGAAGCATGTTGATGCATGAAGTCATTTGGTCACTGTATCATTTCCCTTAAAATATAATATTTTTGTCTCTTTGAAAAATATGCCTGCTTGTCTAATTTTGCAATCATGTCTTTGCCAAGTGCCAGGCTAGCAGGCTGATATTTTTCAAGTCCACAAGGCACTCCATCCTAAGGTCCTTGTATAATTTATGAGAATCGAAAATACTCACGAGGCAGTGCTATATCTGGTGAAGGTTTTGTTGTTTGTTCATTGGGTCCAGGAGTTTCTCCACTGGCTGTAGGGTTAATCAGTTCATCGTCTGTGGCCGTGGGTGTTGTAGTAGGCGGAGGTGGAGATGAAATGACAGTGACATCCGGGCAAGGACCAGAATCAGCGGCAATTGGGACCTTAGGTAGATTGCTGGGTCCTCCTCCTAACAGGCAAACACTCTTCACCATAGCACAGTAGTTTATAAATGTTTTCTTGTTTTTCTTGTTTGATGGACCACAAACTGGACCTGATTTGAGGAAAATATAAAATCAAATAAAGGCATAGAAGGTGAGACTTGACATCAGGTTTACAGGAAGACATAGGACATCTGCAAGAAACTATTTGGGAGAGCAAAAGTGGTAGCCTTCAGAAAAGAGAACTTTCAAAGAATTGTTACATTCATTACGGCACTGCACTGCAGCTGTCACTTGAGCTATTTCTGTGATTTTAAAAAGTATAACCTAAAGTCAAAATGTCCTTGTGGACAAAAAAAAAAGACAATATAGACGTCTATATATATTTTATTTTTATTTTTACACTTTAAGGAAATTAATTATGAACTATTCAGCCTATTTGGAAATATTGGATTACTTTCATTCATCTGCGCTTGGACAATGTCAGCTTGTGACAGATGAAAACCATATACAACCTGATTAAAACTATTTATTAGCAAGATAAATTCATTTGTTTTTAGGTTTAAAAAAAGTAACAAATATCTGCTCTAAAAAATATTTATTACACAATTTTGAAACACCAATTCTTTTGATCAGTTGTATAATTTTACACAAAAATGGACTCACCTACCTAAAAACAAGAAAACTTGAATTCATTTAAGTTACTGTGTTGGTTTTATTCACATGAAATAAATTAATAGGGAGCGGGCACTGATAGTAAATAGAATAATAGAAGGATAATGTTACTGTGCCAGTGAGAGACAAACAATAATAGAAAAAAGATTTTCATCGAATAGGAGAATCGAAGCCACGCCAAGGACAGCAGACCATCTCACTATCTCTGACCTAAGCCCCCATATAGCTGAAAGACATAGCTAAGAGGAAGTGAGTCGGTCTGCTGTCCTTCATGGTGAGAAATAGCTCGAAAGATCATGCATCTGATGTTAAATTTTCATCAGGATAATGATAAAAATCTTCTTTCTGCTGCCGTTTTCAAATTAATTTTGGAGGGACAACTCTTGTATTTTTTATCATTATGACCAATTACCAAGATTGTTTGGAAACTATTTTAGTTTTCCATTTTAATTCTATTACTCTATTGTGTCCTTGCCTTTTAAAAGACTTGGTGGTGGTGGTGGGATGAGTGAACAAAATGTGGGGTCATTGCAGCCGGAAGGAAGTGGGCGAGTGGTCGAATCTGAAAATGTTTGAAAGAAAATATAACGAAAAAGTCATTTTAAGAAAATGTGGTGGTGTGTGATAAATCAGGACAGATGCAATCAAGTTATTCTTGTAGTTGTCAAGTGACAGTTTTTTCATCTTTTTCATTCATTTCCTATGATTTTGTTTATATTTAAGAGAAACCTAAGAGAATAAAATCTTAAAACACTGGCAACTGATTAACACAAAGAAAGAGCACAATTGGAAATGGTGAAAAATATAAACCTGAGATGAAAGCAGCGCTTACCTCTGTTTGAATTTGTTACACCTGACCTCTCTCCAGATTGGTTCTCAGTACTTCCTCCTGGACTAAAGAATTTTGGGATTGAAAATGTTGTTGTTGGGTTGCGATCCGAGTCAAATAGGGGAGGTAACACTGGTGGTTTCCGATTTCGGCAGCTGCCTTTTAGGATGTTGGCACTTGGCCGATTCAAATTGTTAACACAATAGTATTCAAACGTTGCTCTGTAGCTTGGATACTCCTTGAAAACTTTGGCT
Organism: Dirona albolineata; assembly: GCA_031763155.1. Classification (NCBI taxonomy): domain Eukaryota; kingdom Metazoa; phylum Mollusca; class Gastropoda; order Nudibranchia; family Dironidae; genus Dirona; species Dirona albolineata. The sequence goes on along the minus strand of JARFNW010134822.1, from coordinate 1,644 downwards.
CCAACAAAGCAATATGGTTCAGGTTTCTTGTTTGCTTCATTACAGTGAGGACACTGAAGACAACACTGTGGTTTGGGAACAAAAATTTCCACTCCTGTATAGAAAAATTATCAAAAGAATTAATTTATGTTTTGCTTTTACTGATTACATTTTCAAAATGAGAGAATTGTAACAGTATGTTGTCTGTTTCTTTAGATCTTTGAAACTGGCCATTCTTTCTGGACGACAAGTTTCAGAGAAATAGGAAAAAGCCATCGACAGACAGATAGACAATCAAATAGACAGACAAACAGATTGACAATTAGACAAAACATACATATACACACAGAGAGAGAGAGAGAGAGAGAGAGAGAGAGAGAGATAGAGGGAGAGAGAGGGAGAGAGAGAGAGAGGTAGAGAGAGAGAGAGAGAGAGAGAGAGAGAGAGAGAGAACAAAAAGAGTTAATGGTGCTTTTACGAAAAAAAAATGATTGCTCAGAGAAGAGAAGCCTTTTAATCTTTTTATTTTCTTTGATTCTTGTCAGGACACGTTGTTATGCTTGAAAACATGAAAGAGCAATAATATAAAATTGTTGAAAACTTTTCTAAAAATACAAACCTGATGGATCCCTGACGCACTCCTGTGCTTTTTTATCGTATTTGAATCCAGCACAGCACTTGCACTCATATGACCCCGGTACATTGACGCACCCTTCATGGAGGCCGCATTTAAACAGGTTACGTTGACATTCGTCAATGTCTATGGGAATTATAGTCAGAAGAATTGGGTTTATTTCATTGGTTTCTTCTTCTTTCAGTGAGATACAAAAGGCCTGTTTGCCCAGTATTGTCAATATGATTCACACAGAAATGAACATTTACTTTGCACAGCACATTTAATCTAATTTAGTGCATTTCTAATCTGCTGATTATGTTATTTTGGGAGATTGTTCCCATCTGCGATTGCTTATGGAAAAAAGCTGGTTTTGTATCTATTTGTTCTTGTGTGAGGCAATATGACTTTGCGGCTGTGATATCTTCTTGTGGAATATCTATTTGATTGTGCTGTACATTGCTGGCACAAATCAAGCCGAACAATAGAAAAGAAAACCAAAGAGGAAACAAAATTAAAATTAAAACACAGCTCAATGGCACAAATTAGAGAAATATATTTGATGTAATTCTATCATAGATATCTTTTGAAAAGATAAAAACAACATAAAGTCATTCTTAATGTTGAAACTAGCAAAAATTTACCAACCTTGACACTCTCCGCTCACAACTTCATACCCAGCAGCACAAGAACACTTGTAGGATCCTGGAGTGTTTACACACCTTTCTTTGCTCAAATCGCAGTCATGTTCATGTTCTACACACTCGTCAAAATCTAAGACAGTTGAAATAAGAAAACAAAATATTTTCCATTATTCAAAGCTGGCAGCTGTCTGTTCCCCTATAACTGAATAGTAAACACTGGGGTAACAGCAAAGTGTTTATCGGTAAAATGTATGGACCTCATGGTACATTGTTGTCCAATTTACTGATAACGGTATTTGGATGCAGTGGGCTCATCATCTGCTCGTCTTTCATTCCTGATGCAGAGACTTTCTAGCCATGTGTTATGTGATGAGTGGTGTAAGACCTCATTGGCATTTGGATTAACTT
>JARFNW010134811.1:0-10980 GCA_031763155.1 Dirona albolineata | reverse complement strand
TCTGCTGTACTTCTCGTGACATGTTACTAGTCACATCAGTAGGGCCATAACATACCACTACATCAAGATAACATTCTATAACATATATAATACTATGTCCAGAAACGCAGAGACAGACATTTAGACATAGCAAGGCAATAACCACGTTGAGACAGGCCAAGAGCAATCGCTGTGGGTGTTCGAGTCTGGTTTTCGGCAGCGTTTTTACATTGATCCTAGAAAACAATCCATTGGTGGCAATTATTGTGTACTAAACTTTACCACACCAACGACAATTTAACATTAGGTTCCCCAGCAACGAAACAGATGCGCACTCAAAGAAATGGATATTTACAGTAATGGACATTGATTGGGAACACCGCAATGTACAAGAAACATCGGTGATGACGTCACTCATTCATGAGACATGATGGTCTCAACGTTTTTCTTGGGCAAGCCAATTTATTCCCTTTACTTTAGTCAGGTGTAGTCGTGGGCACCAGTTTACCATTGCAATCTGCTTCACACCAGCGTCCTATTCCGAAGAATGACATATTGTCACTCTGCCCGCTTCAGGCTACGAAACCAGGATGAGCATTATATGTCAAGGCTTTTAAGAACTTTTCTTTTTTTGCACTCTTGCATGCGAATGGTTGCTCTTGTGGTGTGTCTTAAATCTGCAGTGTGCCGCTGCAGTCATGATATCGACCCCCTCCCCCGCCACACACACACACACACACACATCCCGCCGCCATGAGGCACTCTCTTTTCTATTTTCTATTCTTTTATAATATTGTCTCTCACTGGCATTGCAACATTTTCCTACTATTAGTCGATCTATAGATAACCTCTTTTGGTGACTAATTTAGCAAACCATCTAGGATGGCAAAAACATGAATCAGACAACCGCCTGTTATAATGCCGCTTAAAAGTCTCTTATTACGCAGATGCTTTTCAGATTAGAACCTCTCTTTGGCATTATCGCAATTACACTAAATATGAGGGGAGGAATTTAAGGTTTTCCCAGGTTTTCCCAGCCGTATATGGTATCGCGTCACAGTTAGTTACCACTAGTTTGATAATCTATGGAACCCGACTAGCCATAACATGGGATTATACATGATTGTTTTGGAATTTCTCGTTATAAATTAGTGTAACAGCAGGAGGGCTAGTCATTGAGAGAAATTGGAAAGCACAATGCTCTTCATCACATTCATATAATATGAAAATATTGTAACGGGCAATAAAAGAAAATATATTAGGTTTTGCTGATTAAAATTTGTGTGTAATGTAAGTGTCACAAAATATGATATCTTAATGGGTCACGCCTACGTTCCAGGCTGACTACTTACTTTTCATTTGATATGGGCAGGCATTATAACCTTGTGGATTGTTTCAATGTAACGAAAATAAAACACAAAAAGAGAAAGTGTCTCGCCCCCACCCCACCCCGCAAACCGCCACTTACACAAAAACCAATAGAAACGAGTCAGGCAAGGACCCCCCCCCCCCCAGAAACAAAAAACAAAAACAAAAACCACAATTCAAACGAAACAAAACCCACCCCCCCCCCAATTAAAAATAAATAAATTAAAAAACCAACCAAACAAACAAACAAAATAAAAAAGTGAAACACACCAAAACAAAAATAAATAAAACAAAACAAAAACAAACAAACAAAAAAATCCACAAAAAACCCCAAGCATCCCCAATAAACAACCCCCCCCCCCCCAAAAAAAAAAGAAAAGAAGTAAAAACAAGACCCTAACTGTCGTCGCCAATTGTTATGATAATCTACTTTACAAGCACACCCGTCAAAACCAATTATGTCATCCTGAATTGAATATTAACCCCTAAACGACACCAGAGGAGTAAACATGATTTACTCCGCCCTCGTCACGACATCACCTTATTAGGACGACCTTGAGCCAAAAAAAAAAAATAGCTCATAAATATGATATTTTCATTTTTTCACCCATATCCCTACACAACACCACCGAAGAGAAGGATGAGAAAAGATATGATGTGTGAGTGCGACTGTTCAATGTCAACAAGTCTAACCCCAGCACGATTCCTGCGCGCATTGGATTCCGTGATCAGCTATCAGTTGTTAAATTCCAGATCATTTTCTTTGTTTTAATGGAAATTAAGACGGGCAACAATCAATTGCGAGGAAGTGTGCACAAACGGGCACAAAAATAGTTGTAAATCATTCGCGTCTTTATTAATAGTGAACCCTTTGTGTTGTTTGTGAGTGTGAAGCGCGTAGAGCAGTTCGTATGGATACCCGTTATTTATGACTGATTACTTAGTTACATTTATATTCACATTTACAAAAACATGGCCAATTAAAATTTTGTCCACTAGGGGCAATTTGTCATTAGTGTTAATTTTGAAAAAAAAAAATCTAAATAAACCAAGCGTCACAAGATCCCTTGAAGGAATGTAACGGGTCCCTGAAACAATTGCAGGGGTGGGGGATGATAATAGAATGCTAAGGTCAGAGAGCTAAGATCTCGGTCATGAGCACACCCCTAATTGAATACGCCTGTTGTTATTGTAGACTAATTAAGTATAAACAATAACTAAATACAACGTAACGACTAGAACTCTGTCAAAATAACACCGCTGTTATTAGCGATCATAATTTGTTTTATAAGCGCGCCTGTCGAAACACGACATGCAATAAATTTAAATGGGGAAATTAAATTTCAAGCAATAGAGAAAATTGCAGGGTAAATAACTCTGTGTGAGGTTAAAGTTTGTGGGAGGGACGCACCCCTGAAATAAGCAGCGCAATATATAACAAGCGGTAGTAGCAAGCGATGAACGAGTACCAGTCTAACTAGGAGTAGTGATTCAAGTACTGGATACGTTGGTCTTGTTAGTACTCACTTGATTAGTTTTGGTATTACTTGAGTACTCGCTCGAGTCATTTTTGTTAAATTACTCGAGTATTCGAATAGATTCAAGCTTGTGTGTGTGTGTGTGTGGGGGGGGGGGCATCTCTAAAATTGTTGATGACTCATGGATGTTTACTTTATTTCTGGTTGAACAATCCCGACTTTTGAGATTCCCTCTTCTGTAAATAGAAAATATACAAACAACAACACCAACACAACAAAAACATAACAAAAAACTGTACAGTATGGCATGTTATTTTTATAACCACACATTATGCTATCATTAGGTTTTCAACTACCAGAGTACTCGAGTAGTATTAGAGTACATGACTACCCGCTCGATTAGTTCGTAGTGTCCTAACGAGCACTCCATTTGTAAAATGGACTACTTGCACACCTCGTCCAGACTAGTATTAGCACTAAGTGACTGGAAAACTGGTCTGGATTTAGGATATTATTTGTTTTTTACAATTATATACATTCCTCGTCTAATCCTAGTTTTCGTGCGACGTTTCAAAATAATTATGAAATGCATGTGTTTAAATGTAATAAATAAAGGTATAAAGGTATTGAAGCAGGTGTTATGTTCTAGAAATATATGTTGTGCATATTTTTGTATCGCTTGTCTCAAGGTTTAACAAACCCCAAACATTCATAGCGTTTAACATATGCCTGTTACTCTAGCGTTTTAACAATGCAATGTTTCAGACATAATTTAACTGAAATTTATAGAAAATAACCAACCCATCTCTATTCATGGATACATCTCTATTTGTTGCGTTGCTGAAAAAATATATATTTTGTTACGACTTTTTCAGCACCATTTTTTTCGGCCTTCACGGCTTGTTATTCTCCATCAGAGACAGCCATCTCTTATCAAAAGGAGCTTGTAGGACAGAGCCGCGAAAACTCAAATATGTCCCCGGGTCCTCACAGCGTCATTAACGAAACCCACGAAACATATTTTTTTGGACGAGACCTTGCATTCAAAGTAACAAAACAAATTGTAGTTTAACCCCTTGGTTGCCGACCAAGACATTATAATACTATATCTCATTCTGTATGAGTAAAGTCTTTAAGGGCATTAAGTCCCATAGAACCGTGCTTATCCCGGTTTCCGTGGCGTGATGCGGACAGAGTGACAATACCACTCTTCTGGATAGGACGCTGATCTATCTGAGATTACTTCCCCAGCTGTGAGCGGGCATTCATTTCTACTTTCTACATCTGGGTCGAGTGAAGCAATCTGAGTAAAGTTTCTTGCCCAGGAAAAACAACAAGGTGACTGAGGATACGATACGATAGGAGTCAGCTGTCCTAACCACTCGGCCATCTCACCTCCTTCTCACTCCTCTGTATGCTCTAGACTGATTGAATTATCATTTATTTATTGTTGTTTCCACAATCTTTGCCGAACTATAGTTACATCGCCAACCTTATTTCAATGTAGTATATCAAATTAATGCCAATGAAAGAGAGAATACAAGTCGTAAATTATTTGTGTTTGGCAATGAAGGGGTTAAGTTGATATAATTATATGGGAGATTCAAGTTTTCGAAAGTGAAGCTAGCCCGACATACTCTATCGGTATAAAAAAGTGAAAATGGTATCTATAGCTCCACACTCAGAGCTATGCATTTTTCACATTTTATCCCCGTATTTTTTAGCTTCTGGCTGCCTTCATTTTCTCTTTTATCGGTATAAACAAAAACGTTGGTGGTAATGACTTTATACAAATTTTTCATATATAATGGTAGGTGTCCTTTCATTTTGAACCCCCCCCCCCCCTATAATTTTGAAAGACCCCCTCCCCCCTAAAAAAAAGAAACAAAACAACCTACATTAAAACAAAACAAATCAACTCCCCCCTGAGGCGTGACTTATTTAAGATTATTATTATCATTATCATCTTCATCATCATCCATCTGAAAGCTTTTTATAATAATAATAATAATAGTTTTTTTTTGTTTATTATCATTTCAAATCCAGCACCATGTACTTGCTTCAATCGTGGGCGTTGCTGTATATTATCAACGAATTTTGAAATAAATCTACCCGAATCCTGCCAATCCGAAAGATTGTTTAGATTTTGGCATACTTTGGTCATACTTTCATGCTTTCTACTTCACACATATTGCGCAGACTTTCTATAAGAAATCCCATTTCAAATATGAGCCCAATAAGACAAGATCACGAATGGTTATTCCTCGTAACTTGATCTTGCCTTTTGGGAAGTGTCGATAAGAATTACGGGACTTTTCATCCAATATTTGTGACTATATATCCGTAAACCCTTTTTATCAGCGTTCCCGTCGCGTCATTTCTAAAAATATAACGACCTTTGGGAAATCAAACTGTTAGAAACTTTTTTTCCTGAAGGGAACGATGGGACTTACTTATTCGTGTGATAAAACTTAACTCAGCCACTCAGAGACACCACCACCCCACCCCCCCCCACTCCCCCACCCAAAAAACCCAAAAAAAACAACCCAAAAAAACCCAACAAAAACCAAAAAAAAGCAAAATAAAAGACGAACAAAACCAAACCGAAATAAACAAGGAACAAATGAACAAAAATCACGAAAAACTAACACTAACAACCCCAAAATACAAACAACACCAAAAAAACCCCCCAACATCCCACTAAACAAAACGACATGACAGCAAACAACGACCCAGACGTATACACTACTACATTCATTGCCGACCCTTGTAAGTCCACGCAACCACACACTTACAATCCTACACTTCATTGACTTCTTGAGCCTACTGACCACCGATGCAGTAAATTTGTGGGCATTAAAACGGGCCAAGAATCGATAACTGAAAGATCGCAAGAAAAATAAATAAAAAAAATCAAAAAAATCGAAAGTATCAATGACGTTCTTCTCGTGCCACCTTCGTCTTCATGACCGCGTTTTTTCGAGATCGATACATGATTGTTTGCCGGAAAGAGGTATCATTGTTGTTGATAATATATAGGCCATAATATTATATATTCGATTAATAACTTCCGATCGACCCATATATAACATGAAAAGATCGCTAGATGGAGACGAATGTAAAATTGCTTCATTGTATTTGTTTGCTCGATAACGTTATTTGATTAATTAATACTAATTGATTCCTGTTACAACAAAAAATGTTTTTGATGTTAATCAAATTGTGTTCATTGACCGTGTCGACTGTGGATATTATTACATAAGATTCAGCTTTATTGTAGTATATAGTGGGTCAGACACTCCTTTCGTACACCGGGATTTTTGTATAGTAAGCATTATAAAACAGGGGTGGCGGATTAGTCCAGAGGTAGTGGGCTGTTCTCTGTTTACGGCGAGGCGGAGTTGCCGTGGCAGGCATGAGTTCGATTCCCACGGTCGACGAAAATCTTTTTTCTATTTTCTGTTCTTGTCTCTCACTGGCAATGTTACATTATCACACAATCATTCTGTCTTCAAAACAGGGACCGTCTAAACGTATTTTGGCTCAGTAGGCTGATCCCTGCTTGTCTTAATTTCCTGATCCATAAAGTTTTCAGCTATATGTTCAGTTCACCATACAAGATTTTCGAATAAAAGATGTGAATGAGAAAAAAAATTAATAGTATAGCTTCAAGTTTAAAACGGCTACACAAAAAAAAAAAGAAGAGAATGTTTCGGATCGTGAATAAAATGGGTAAGATAAGATAAGATACGATAAGATAAGGTAAGATAGATAATAAGATGCTACTTTATTTCATCGCCGTGGGGGAAATGTTTTGTATAATATTATGCATTATAATAAGCGCCCATATAAATTTGCATTTATATAATATTTACATTTAAAATGAGGAACTCTTAACGATCGGCCATAATGTTCAGCCCCTGTTGCCTGTCACCCATCCGTCCACAGCACTGTCGCACAAATTAAAATTTTTTCATCCCTCAGGCCTCACACACAGCAAGCAACTGGCTGCAAACTCCAGTCGTGATGCTGTTAATAGAAAATAGAACCATTTCACAGACTATTTGGCTCCATCATTATGACAGGCGATCTGATTAATTGATGGCTCTTGTGTGTGTGGGATGCATGAAATTAAAGCATGCTTTTGGTTCGAGGATAAAGGATTTTTGTTTTCTTCCTAGTTCATGTTTGATTATTTTTTTCAAAATTGATGCCTGTTTAGATGAACAATTTATGAAGTCGTGTAGTTTCCCTTAAAATAATGGTTATATTTTAAAGAGTTTTTGCTTGACGAGTGGTCTTTTGGTAATGTTTGTATAATTTAACTATCTTGTCACTGTTCTACTAATGTATTGGTGTTAAATTCAACCTTTTCAATCTACATATTACGATTTACAATATGCAGATGATAGTCTAAAAGTGAATAAAAAACTTGAAACTCGTTCTTGAAATACGAATAAAACATATCTACATGCATCCCTATGTCTTTTTACATACTTCGAACAGAACGCTTGTCATTGTGGTGCACTTATCCGTGTTTGTTTGTTTGTTTCTTTGCTTGTCTTATTATGTTTGATGATTTCTTGGCTTGTAAGCTGACGAAGGGATAACTGAAACATTTTACTTATTATTATTATTTGTTCGTCCTTGAAGCTCAGGGCCAACAATAATCATTTCTGTTATTGTTAACATTCCATTCTCACCGTTTCCTATCAACATTATAATTGTTTAGTTGTCTTTTTTCCCTTAATATATTGTTGGTCATATTAATGTTGTTGCAAAATTAATAATCAACCTAATTTGGAAGGGAGATGGGTATGATGGATATAAGAAATGAAAAAAATGTAAAGAGCACAATGTTCTAATTAGCATCAATATTTCAATTTGATTAAAAAATGGTTTTGTATTGCCATACTGTCTGTCGGTTAGAGTAAAATGTATTAATTGTATCATAAAGTGATTGCCTTTCATGAACGGCAGCAATTAAAGTGTCATATTCAATTTGTATTTTCATTTCGTGAATTGCCATTGTACCGGCATGACTCGGCGAGGTCAGGTGACTCACACGAAGGTTGAAGTTAAACAATTAATGGCGGCAGTGAAAATGAAATGACGCACGATCGTTCAAATGAAGTCCGTTTTGTACTGGGCGGGCACAATCAAAGGTGCCGCTTATCTTTTACGTAAATCCATCCTTCATACGCACGAACACGGGCTTCTAGTATGTACTGCTGGATTGTCATTCAATTGTAATAGAAAACATTTGAATAACATGGCGTGGAATGTCAGTTTTCGGGAACAAACACGTTTTAAGGAATGTATAATACTTTATAGTTGATTCTAAGTGACAAAAACATTTCTCGAGAAGTCTGGCTCTGGAACGCCCCAAAGCAACAGAAACATAACATTGGACTCCCGGAAACGATCTCGCAGCAGAGGGTTCTATAAGAAGGAGGGCATTATTATGTTTGCCTTTAAGACCACCCCAAAAAACATAGATACTGGCCTAACTAGCTTTGCTAGTTACTATTGTCATTAACTGCATCATGAGCGGAATGGACAATGATGCATTTTGTTCCGTTGCTTCTACTTGCTAAGTAATGTAGAAAAGTGGCATCTTTGAAAATCCATGTTCCATTGAAACAAGCTTTACCAGTTTACTGTTTATGTCATATTTTTAGTATGATCCAATGCAAAATGAGTGTACCAAAGTGGGCTTACAGTTTACATACAGGCTCTGAACTGTTTTCACCTATCTGCTAGCAGCAATGCCAAACACACACGTAAAATGCTAGAGTAAAAAATAGTCCAGATAGTAAACGTATTACTGCGAATTGCAAAAATAGGAACTAACTGTGGAATAGGTGCGCACTTAAGTTTCAACCTTGTTCACTAACATTTCAAGGAGCGTAGGTATTTATAGAAAAAGTATGCATGAAACCATCCATCAACCAAAGTACCTGTCTTCTTACAGGATGGAAAACTAATATAAAGTCCACAAATCTCTGTATTCAAATGGAAAGAAAAATGTCTTGAATTTGACTGTATTTTCACTTTTTTTAAACACTCCGCCAAGCAAAAACTGAAAAGAGTTCTTCCGTTACTCACAATAGTTATCCGTGCGATTCCTTTGTGATTCCAAGGTGTGAATAGTGATAAGCAAAACGTTGACGGAGACTGAAGTGGTAAATGACAGACGGAATCAGTACAAGTGGGATACTGACAGTTTAGTTTACACAATATATGTTTACTAGTCTTGACGACTAAAGGCACAGAAAGGATATGATGTTTACGAGTAAGAGTACACTTGGTTATTACGACATAATTCGTGAAATGCATGCTTGTCTCGTTCTCATGGATCTCCTGACCTCTTAATATTGGCCACTTTCTTTTGACAACCTGTCAAACAGTTGGGTTTTATTATAAAAATATCATAACAAGAGGACCAATGGAAGTCTATGGAATTTAAAACCAAAGGAGACCCTATCAAAAGCACCCTAAAATCAACTCAGTGAATGAGTCAGTCATGACTCATATCTAGGTTTCCCTTTGTAACCCTTTATAGCCATTTTGTTACCTTTATAACCGACAGCATACCATCGAATTTTCATGGCAATTTAAGTGCGGAAGTGGAATGCTGTATAACTTCACGAATGATTCCTGGTGTGCAATTTAAATTTTGTTTAAATTGTCCAGCGACAATTTTTAAAACAATCATTAAAATTTCCGTGTTGGACTTACGCAGAAGCTATGACTATGACTATCAAAGCATGGATGGTGTGCACAGCACAACATGGGTGGGGTTAATCAATTTAACGCTGCCATTCAATTTTGTGGCGTTGTGATTTGTTGTTCAACGGTAGTTCATCGTTGTGTGCGTTCACTTTCATCATTTAGATCAAGTGCACTCCTTATAAAAATGGCTTGACACGCATTGATAGGTTTTGATGGACAGTGTACTTTTAGACGAATATTACCAAAGTGGTGCGGTATAATCATGTGAGTCACCCATACATTATCCGGTCTAGACATCAATTTTATAATCATACGGACATTAATCAAATAGACTATTACTTATAGCTGGTCATCAGTCTGGACAATTTGGTTCAATAACAAATCTTATATAATGTTGTTTATATATTATAGTGCTTATAATATGTTATCATGTTTGGGAAGTGATGGTGGGTGCGGACCAAGGTTGAATGGAAAGAATAAATACAACAAACCTCAACATGCCACACACCAGCAAAATGACCACAAAAGCATTATACTTTAATTAAACGAATCCTCTTAAGTAACAAACAAGTCCCAGCTCATCGTTTCCAGAATTATGACTCATGTGTCAATTTACCTATATTTTGATTGGCCATTGAAAAACGTGATTGCAGAATGTTTATTTCTTTGTATGCAAAATCCATTTCTCTTATAATGATAGTGTGGTGACTGATTTTGAAGGCAGCAATAACATTAGTTTCCCATTCATGGCGTCCCACTTCCATAGTATCTGCATCTGCCAATCTGTGTAGGGTGTGGGAGTGGTATGGCAGCAAACTGTGAATACTGAGACTATAATATTATGTAGATAACTTTGCTTGCGAAAACAAAATATGTTTAAATTCTGAATCACTGACATGATCGTATTTGTTATGATACTTGCTGGACAAAAATCACGTGATGGGAAGTGTGCTATAAATCGCGTTAACGATGTTCTAAGTTAACAATGTTAACTCCCTGCACACAAAGAGGCTGATTCTCAATGCAATACGTCCGTAGTGGTGCCGTTTGTTGTATATGTTCTGTTACAATTTGTTTGATAATAATTCATAGTGGTACATGTTCCAGTTCCATTCGGTCATTTCGACTTAGTGCAAACTCCACAAAAAATGGACTGTATACGAATCTTACACGCATTGAAAGGTTTTAGGATGAGCAGGGACCTTCAGGCAAATATTACCATAGCGGTATGATATAATTAACGTGATTCATCCATCTATGCGGTCTAGACATCAATTCTACTATTATACTACGGACATTGATCAAACAAATTGTTGTTGTTTCTTGGACCTAGGTATATACTTAAGGCTGACCATGTCTGTCTGGGAGATTTGGTTAAATGAGAACTTTTTTATTTTACTGTTTACATTGCATAATGTAT
>JARFNW010134800.1:0-10983 GCA_031763155.1 Dirona albolineata | reverse complement strand
CCCACCTCCAAACCTGGTCCGGTTTCACTTTCGACCTGGCCTAGTTTCACTTCCGAAAAGTGGAATTCTTTTGTCCCCGGTCGTAGGAAAACGATAAAAACAGATTATCAATGCGCAGAATGGCCTTGTCGTCTGCTCTGACTGTTTTGGTTTGTGCAAAGAAAATTTTATTATATATGGAAATTGACAAAAAAAACTAAAAGGGAACGCGGAAGGGCTCCGGCGGTATAATACTAATAGTAATAGACTTAGACTAGATACTATAATATACTACTACTAACTACTACTACTACTACTACACTACTCTAACTCTAACTACTAACTAGTAACTACTACTAACTACTAATCAGTACAGCACCCACCACACTCACACACAGTCACAGCCACCTCACAGTCACAGGGCCAGAAGAGCAGCCTTTGACTTTGACTTTCTTCTCTGAAAATTTATATATATATATATTTAGGCACATCATCCGTCATCATGTTTTTATTAAATCCTAAACTAAACTTAAACCGCCCTGAAGCAGTCGTGTAGTGTTGTTTAGGCTTAGGCCTAGGCGTAATAGTAATAGTAATTTTAGTTCAATATTTATATCACAATATAACTTATAACTGGAACGCTCCAATTCCAATCATGTAGTATCTAGTAGTACTACTAGTGTAGTGTAATAAATTGGGTAGGGTTAACTTAGACTTAAAAAACTTAAGACTTTAAAGGTGTAGGGTTTGGGTAGTCTTAATTACCAATGCCAATCGTAGCTCGCGGCGTGTGACAAAATCTGGGCACGGAGTGCCTATTTTAAAAAAATCATCACACAGCCTTTTCTGATTGGATTTCAATGAAATTTGGACAGCCAATGAGAAAAGAGGTAATACTATCGAAGGGCTGACTTCTGGGTCACTGGAAAGCTGTTCAAAATCTGTGTTTTCCGTGTTTCCCGTGATATTTTCAAAAAATACTGGGAGCCGAACAGACCGCTGAACAGGTAAGAGATGAACCTTTCTTCTTTGTGAATATGAAGTTTCATAGAAACCGGATGATAAATACTATATATATAATATAATATAATAATTTACATAATTATCATATCATATTGGACCGAAACCGTGTGCGCTACGCAGCTGCCATGACCCATGACCGACTTCTAAAAAGTAAGTCACAGCCCCCTGCCGCGTAATAGTAACTGCTTCGCGCAATCTGATGGGTCCGTTCCTGACCTACAAACCAGGATGAGTCCAAGAAGCTACAGTAGCTCTTTAAATCGTTTGTTATTAATTCGAGGGGTGCCGATTTAAGTTGATTCAGCATTTTTCAGGCTTCATTATAATATAATGGGAAAATACATGTTTACGTGAAATTGATCTATACGCAAATACTTGTAGCTTTAAATTATTAAACTGTATCAGTTATAATAAAAATACTTTATAATAGACTCAATCGTAATTTTGTTGCAATATATATAGAGAGACTACTATCCTATGACACCTTTTTGAAAGTTTTAAATGGACGTGTCCGATTGTAGTGTAGAATTGTTAATATTATAATATCATTGTAAGTTAGAAGTACAGAGATTGTTCAATAGTTGCTTTGTTTGTTTGCTTTTAAGCGCTTGTTTTTCTCACAATACTATCAATGTTGTTTCATGTTCTAGCACTTGCAGCAACATCATGGAGCGTCACAGACTAATTAAAAAATACGGGGAGCCAGTGGACATAACAAACGCAAATGTAATCAGAATATATCGGGACACTATATCAATGCCTGCAATCACATCAGCTCTTTGGTTGTTAGAGTGGACTGGTTGGGAGACACCAGCAAAGCCACTTCGCTCAAGAATTAAAAGACTAGCCACAAAATCAGCAAAATTAAGGGGGACCAGTAAATTACAAGAGTTTTTAGATCAGAATTTTTTCATCACAAGTACATCCACACCAACAGACCCAGCAACAGTTAGTGTTGCAAGAACACCGTCACCATCTGTAGAAAGAACACTGTCACCATCTGTAGAAAGAACCCCAGCACCATCTGTAGAAAGAATCCCAGCACCATCTGTAGAAAGAACCCCAGCACCATCTGTAGAAAGAATCCCAGCACCATCTGTAGAAAGAATCCCAGCACCATCTGTAGAAAGAATCCCAGCAGCAATCCCATCCACTTCAAGACCTGAACACAGATTAACACCCAGGAAAAGATTAATGACGTTGAAGAGTGAGGTGGCCAAGTACGAGAGGAGATTAAGAGTGTTGGAGAGAAAATATACAAGAATGAAAGACAAAATAGAAGCTAAAGAGCAAAAAGGAGGGCATTACAGTAGCAAAAACGTCAGACGTCGGGATGAGAGGAATGTTATGATTAGAACAAAGTTGCGTGAGGAAAAGAACAAACTGCGAAAGGAAAATGGAAAATTGTTGGCGAGGTCAAGACATTTGGAAGATGAAAATATAAGATTGAAGGAAAAGATGGCAGCTAATTCTTTGAGAGCGAGAAATTTAGAGAGGAGAGTTGAACGGCAGAAGAGAAAAATTGTGGATGGATCCAAGGAAAAGAGATGTCTGATGAGAAAGGTTATCTACCACAAAGAAAGACGCCAGGAGAAAAAGAGTGAGAGTGTGGTTGTGGAATGGGAACGTGATGCAAAGAATGTGCTTGAAATTTAGGAGATTTGTGTGATGTGAAGATGGCAGATGTGCCGAGCACGTCAAGGGTGTCAGAACATGGTGGATGAAGGACAAGCACTGGCAAAGAACTACATATACGAGAGAAGCCTTTTGGACGGTGTAAAAGTTTTGGAATTCACAAGGCTGGAACCATGAGGAAGAAAGTTAAGATATTGGATACATCAGTTAAAATGGATGAGGGTAAAAGTTTTTGTTTGGGATGGTCGTCAGTGACATCAGAGACAGGGAAGGCAATTACTGATGTTACAAGAGAAAAGTTGGAGGAGGTTGTAGGAAGTGAGGGTCTGCAAGGAGTTTGGTTAAAGTTGGATTATTTCATGAATGATTGGGCAGCGAATGAAAAGAAAAGCAGTCGCTTGTTGGAAGAGTGGAGGGATCAATGTGCTCAGGAATGTGGAAAAGAAGAAAATCTCCCACTTGTTCAGTTTGGCTCATGTTCTGCTTGGATTCCATAGTTGTGCTTTGAAAGGGATTAGGAAGTTGAGAGGATTGGAAAGTGGAGAAATATAGCACCCTGTTGCCACTCTCTTAAGGAATGCATCCGACATGTTTGGACCAGTTGGAGATTACAGAGGAGTGAGTAATATATGGGAGGCGTACTGTGTGGAAAAAGGAATGATGTCTACAATAAAAAGTTACAAAGATAATCGACAGATTGTTTGAAGTGGCTGCCCAAGTTTTTCATCATCATCTTGACTTTAAATCGATTTTGTCATCTCTGGGCTCAAGGAATGCAAAACTTTACCAGTCCCTTCAAAATCCAAATCTTCTTTTAGAAAGTCTTGCCCTATTTTTTCACAAAGTTACAGGTCCCGTTTGGTCGACTGTTATCTCTCCAAAATTGCCAACTTTCGAACCATAATTCTAATTTCTAATGCTCAAATCGTCCCTTGAGAAATGCCAGCAGAATCCCCATCACTTATTTGTTTTGGACACTTTTTCATTTTTCAAGTCTGCAGCCACTTCAGTAGAAACATCAGAAAATTTAACGAGAGTATCAAAGCCCGGAATGGAGATAATCACCACTGTCTGTGACAGCATCCTCACCACGATAAGGAACCAGTTAGCAGATTTCCTGGATTATCAGGATATGGCGGCTGTTGAATCAATTCCACCCAGTGCACCACTCACAAACCTGATGTGTGAGCGATACTTCAGCCACCTTGATTCCAGCCAGAAACGGAGACCACACAGATTGTTACATCATCACTCCTCGTGATACTTCTAAAACAAACAATTAAGAGGTTGAGGAGCTGGTACGATAGCCTTCGGAAGGAACAGAAAAAGGAAATGTGGAAGGAGATAAGGATTGAAGGAAAGGGATTGAGGAAAAAACACCAAGAAAAGGACAGGACGGCAGTGATGGAATCCATCCACAGATTGAAGATGACACAGGGAGAAAGCGTCAATGATTTTGGTGACCTGAAAGAAGGCGAAAGGATTGCTGTCGCATGTGAGGATGCATGGTACCCAGGTGGGTAGAATGAATTTGATTTATATGAACTATTTTATTTTTTAGAATAATCAGTATATTAATTTTGACAACTGTTAGAATTAGCCAAGCCATGTGCCTAAATTGAGAGAGGGAGGGAGAAGCAAAGAAAAAGGAGGATGGAGAGAGAGAGGCAAAGAGTCAATTTTTCACTTGCGACATGAACTCTGAATTTTGATATAGATTGTAAATATATTAGCTCAATACTTGGCTCAATTTTCAGCTATGGTACAGGCTTGGGCGGATGAGATGTGTCAGTGAGTTTTCCTGAGTTGGGAAAGGGACTTGGAGTATTCAAGTGGCCAAGTGGCAAGGATGTTGGTTGTGTTTCAAGGAGGAGTGTGATCGGAAAGGATTTGGAGTATGAGCTGCGTGCTGGAGGAAGACTGGTTTGTAAAAGATGGCAAGAAGATCTAGGAAAGGTTTAAAGATGTGTATAATTGAAATAAAAGTAGAAGGTAATTTTATTGACTTGCTATGTGTGTGTAAAAAATCATGTGAGTCTCTCCATTTTGTTCTAGAATATAATTTTTATGTAATCGTTTATTGTCAAATAACAATGAAAGTAAAAGAGCTAGAAATATTATGATGGCACCATCTAATTCCTCAGCCCATTTCTCATATAAAGGCCTTGTTTCATTCCTTTATTTCACATATCAGCAGAGTTTTTCCTTTTAAATGATGCTGGATTGCGGCGATTTTGGGAGTTTTCTTTATCAAATAACTCTTAAGGTAAAAAAGCTAGAGTAATTCTGATGGTTCCATGTGATTTTTCTCATTGTTTTCCATAAATATGATAAAATCTCATTATCATATTCAACGTATCAACAGAGTTGCGAATGCTTTTCTTAAAAATTGAGGATAAAATGTGCCGATGTTTTCAGAATATTTTGCTCTTTCCATGTCATTTGAAAAATAGCAACGTTAAAAGTTGGAATAACTTTTTAATTATTTGATGGATTTTAAAAATTCAAAAAGTTATTTTCATTACAGCTGTCAATCTGTCACACTTAAAGGACCTAAAGGCAAAAAAAATAAAATTCATTGGCATTGCTAGTCTTAATATATAGAAAGTATTGCAAATGATTACTTGAACGTAATTGATGAATGAACGATTACGATAATAATAGTTCCAAAATATATTATGATATTATATGTATAGTCTAATATTACACAGAAACTACACTTGTAACCCATCCTGACATTGCTCACTTTCTCTGCCTATAGATCTAAGAAGATCTAGATCAGTACAAATTCATACCAGAGAAGAAAAAAAACTAACAATCCTTTCCCAAGGATTCAATGTCAGACCAAACATTGCCAGCGCCAATTCTCTGTCACTCAAGTATCAAGTCATGCTACTGTTACTGTTGCCAATCATTCAGCCCCAGACAATACCGCATTACTGAAAGTACTGTTAGAAATTTTGAAAGTTTTACAATATGAAAATGTCTTTTGTTCTTGATGCAGGAGGAAAATATTGTCTTTTAACAAATTTTCATCTAGATATTGAACAGGATTTCTGAAATTGAGATTAAGGTATAAAAGGAGTAGGCCCATGTAATCAATTTTGCTCAGCTTTTTATTGAAATTTTATATTGAAGTGTTTTGAGTGCATAAAATGTTATCTTTATTTTTAACCAGATCTTCTAAAAAAATAATTTAAGAAGACCTGTGTAAATTGCATCTCATATTCATATATATGTAAATAGTGAATTTATATATAGCGATCAGCCTCCACACTGGAGTGCTCAGCAGCACTTTACAATGTAAAACAATTATAAGATACAATATATAACAAAGCAAACGTCATAAGATTAAAAATAGAATACAATTCAAAACATCATGTACTAATTACATGAGGGTGAAAAATGCAATAAAATACATAATCCGTAAAAAGTTTCAAAAACATTGATGAAAAAAGATATTTTTTTAAATTTCTTTTTAAAATATCGAAATACATGAAATGAAAGATTGTTGCTAATGGTCTAATTACTTCTTGAGTACAGATCCCCATCCTTCCATTGCCCAATAATGTTCTTAGTCTTTGTAAAGACATTTGATTTTATGCTCAATTGAGGAACATGACAAATGTTTATGCTTCTATTTTTGTTTTCATTATATTTATTGTTTAAAAGACAATACTTTAATTTACCATTACATTATTTCTTTCAGATCTGAGTCTCAGTTACACAAATCAAAATGAATTACGATGATCAAGATTGGGAGCCTCCAACTGAAGCAGACATGAAGCTGATTGCCAAAAGAAGGGAGAGATCCGATCAAATTTCCAAGATTATGTCTGGGTACTTGCTGAAAGGATACAAAATGCTTGGATCAACATGTACCATGTGCGAGGTCAGTTCTATTAAACTCTTTTTTTATATATTCCATTCTTCGTTTATAATTCATACTTTATGAACGGTAGCTTTTTAATTTAAATAATTATTTCCAATGTTTTTTTTTTTCTTTGACACCATCAATAAAATGCATTCCAGTTGCCACCAATTTTCATAGAAAATCAGAACTATAATTTCAAGCTTGTGATTTTTTTTGGGGGGGGGGGGGGAGGGGGGGTTGATATGTTTGATTTGTTTCAACGTCTTGTTAGCTTTTATTTTTTGTCTCAAATTGTGTACCGTTTATATTGTAAACTATCAAATTCTGTGTGGGCTTTGGTCTATTGTGGTTGATCCAACCTTTTGTGGTATAGTAAAACCAAACATAAACCGTAATTAATGATTAGGAGTGTCAGTCACAGGTATTTTGGATTTAAAGTAAGACTTGTGTTTAAAGTGAAAAAGCTATCCAGTCCAAACTAATAATCCTCTTCCAAAATTAATGGTTTTATAGGACATCCACTAACTCACTGAATTTGCCACCCAAAGCTGATCATTTTGACTTTCCATTGTTTTGTTTGTCTTATTTGTTTATTTATTTTTGTCGTTAATGTCAATCGCCTACAATGAAATGTGAACTGCACAATTAAGGCCACTAGTGTGTCAAATGTCACTTTCGAAAGTAAATCATGTGAAGCGCGAACAAATTTCCCAAAAGAGCATATGGAGCTGATGGCGCAGTGGCTTAGTCACTCGCCTTTGGTTCAAGAGGTTGCAGGTTCAAACCCCGGTGGAAGCACTGTTTTTTTCTCAAGACCTTGATCCCACATTGCGGCGCTGCACTGCTGCTGACACCTGGGTTATTACGGTCTACCCTCGGAATAGATCCTAAAGACAAATTTCCCACTGGGATGAATAAAGGGAATTTATTTATTTTATTTATGACGTAGATATATTATATTACATATGCTAATATATGACCGAAGGAAAATTAAAAGAAATATAAATAAGATCTTTTTTTCTACATCCCAAATTTAAAAGACAATACTTGTACATGCAGCTACATTGTCAAAATACTTAGAATGTAAGCCAGATCATTTGTACTTTAACTTTAAAGTATGTTGAATTAATTGTGTTATGATTTTCCATTTCCAGACAATTCTTCTTCAAGACAGACAAGGAACCAACTACTGCGTTGCCTGCTCAGAGCTTGATTCAGACACAAATAAAGATGACCCAGGTCAGTCCAAATGAGTCAAAGTTAGTATTTTTACATCCCAGGAAGTGTTTTGTACCAAATCAGCTAATTTAAGGCAAGCTGATGATGAGTTGACAATGTCCAAAATCCTTACAGGCATCATGAGTAACGTACTGTTGCGGTTAATCAGACTTGACATTGGTTAAATTCAATTGGTTAGAAGGTGGACTTATCGATCAGTTGATTGCTGCTGACATGCTCTTTATAAGTGATCATAATAATTGGGGGCGTCAGTGGCCGAGCAGTGAGCACGACTCGACTGTTGGTGAATAGACGGGTGACCGCCTGGGTTCTAACCCCGTCAACGACAAAAATAAATAAATATACATAATGAGATGTATTGGCTCACCGGCTCTTGTGTCTTTAGGTAAGACACTTTGCCCAGCTTACCTCGTCCTATCGGAGACAGACGTTAAATTTGGAGGTCTCCTTGGTTGTAAGCAGCGTTTGTCCTTGTCCAAAAATTGTAATCGCGCCGAACAGGCAGCGTTTGGCGTATTATGTGTTGAATGTTCCGTCACTTTCCCGAGGAAAATGTGCTGCTGTAAAGCGCTTAGAGCATGGTGATGATCATGAACAAGCGCTATATAAATGTACATTATTATTAATATGTCATAACCCCAGCCATTTTCATATTCGCCTAAGTGCACGGTTTTCTTGACTCCCAACGACCGTACTGAGACAGAGACTACTGTATTTTGCTTATGTTGTTGTGTAGTTATAATATCGTACTAATATTGTAAAGCGATTTGAGCATTAGGGCCTACCTCATATTATTAATGTGTTATATAAATGTCATTTATTATATATTATTATTATTATTATTATTATTATTATTTGGAAATCATGAGGCTTATCACCAATTTGATTTTAAAGATTATTTTTGTTTTGTTGCACTCTCCAGCAATCAACGAATCAGCTGCTATCTCCATGGCAAGAGAACATGAAATAGCTTCTGCCGCTGCCTCTGTACCAACCTACGGCTCAAGCCGGGCAGCTGGCATCAGTTCGCCACGCAAGTCTTCAGCAATGACCGATGCTGACGCCCGAGAACCTAGTCAGTCAATTAATTCAGCATCTCCCAAAGTCTCCTCGACACAGGATGGTAGAAAGGAAAGCAGAGTTCGAGTTGTCAGGGAAGACGCGGCCCCTGGCTTGTCCATATCCAGCATTGACGTTCAAAGTTTCACCACAAGCATTACCAGTAGCGCGAAAGATCAAACATGTCCACGACACTCATCCACCACTTCAAAACCAGTGACTGATGTTGGAGCTGATTCAGGCTTTTACTCTGCCCGGGTTGACGATAAAGTACATTCTTTAGGAGGCGGAGGAGGGGATGCCTCATTGACCGACGCAGACTCTGTCCATGTGACTCGATTACAAGATAAAATTAACTGGGCTAGTCTGGAGCTTCAAAGTACTCACAGCATTGAGTATAGCATTCATTTATGTCAATTGATGAAAATAGCGTCTGAGGCTGTTGTGACGTTGCGAAATGCCAGAATGTGAGGGAAGTGCATATTTATATTTATTTACTCACACTGTTACTTCATTTTTATTACTCTGTCACTTTTAATTTCGCTCGACTAAAATGATTTGGTGATCAAATTACTAACATGATCTGATAGGGATAATTTTCCAACTCTTGATTGCTGTAACATTACTGAATGTAAGTAGAATTTACATTACTGCTGGGGTATATTTTAATTTTAAAACTCAGTACATAGCATGACTCATTTTTGTCCTCAAGACTAAAAAAATGGAGTGTATGATGTAGCTTTGAAAATAGAAACGAGAGAAAAGAAAAGAAACGACGTTTGTATTTTGAGGATAAACTCCTTTGTTTTTTAAACCATCATTAGCTTCAGCAGGACTCACCTTTGTCTTTATCCCTCCTACTCCTTTGTCCCAAGACTTGTTCAAGGCGAGATGCATTTAATATGGCAATGGCAGGATTTCAGTGTTACTGTGACATTAAATCCCTGATATTCCACCAACTTTGGGAGGACAGAAAAGTTTGCATTGGAAAGGGTGTCATGTTATACCAAAACTCCTCAATGTTAAATAATAGAATGCTGTCTGATGTGCATCGTGATGTCTTCAGGAAGTAATAAATGGGAAGACCATTTATCAGGATGCTGTGAAATGGGATTTTTTTTTGCATTTGTAAAGCTTGTCTGCACAATAAATGGGATCAGTTCATTATTATAAGTGTTGCCTACTTATTTTTTTTAAATTTCAGACTTAATTATTTTTTTTCAAAAACATGAAATATTTGCATCCCTTCTCTGTATGAGTTTTATAGTCCTGTTTTCCAATTTTTGTTTGCTTGTTTGCCATTGACACCCCTGCATAGGATTTTTTCCCTGTCACCGTTAATCCCGCTTTGATCAAGCACTACTGTATGTGGTGGCACTTTCAGTCCAACACCAACTTGTAGAAGATTATTTGTAGCAGGGGATCAACCTATCAGGAGAAAGGGATTGAAGAAGATTGTAAATTGTAAAATGACTCAGCTCATGATGATATGCCCCAACACCAAACAAAGGGGTCAGTGCCATTGTAATCGACTTTGACAATGAATCTTGATAGTCAAAGTTGATTATCTTTACAGTATTAAATCTTTTAGGATTTGTTTTGTAATGAATGATGAAATTGATGTTGACATTGAGACTGAGACCATTACATTTTCACAACTTTTTTCCATCACTAACCCAGTGCTTAATGATATAAAAATAAAATGGTGTTTGAAGATCTATATTTTGTTTATTTTTTGTTTCTGATCCAACGTGCTCTCACATTCATTCATTCATTTTAAACTGATAAAAATATTTTATTTTTATTTTCACTGCTTAATGTGGCATTCATCTAAAACAAGTCAATTTGGAATGTTGTAATAATTACTTATAAGAACACAATACATTATACAGTTTAAACCAGATAGATATCAGCCAGGGATGTCAGTTTGCCGATTTTTGTAGGATTTCCGATTTTTTGGCGGTCAGCGAATTTACGATTTTGGGCAAATGAAATCAGATACGTTTACTTTGTTTCTTTATAAAACTCGAAATCAACCGACTTCTCGTATATTAGGTATCGTATGTGGCTTAATATTAACCTTTTGCAGACAATGTTTCGAAATGGCAAATGATGGTACCTTGCTGTTACGAGTCCGTTGCCTCCATTTTGTGTTATTTGTATCGATTTCGGCA
>JARFNW010134789.1:0-10983 GCA_031763155.1 Dirona albolineata | reverse complement strand
AGATTTTGGGTAAATTGGCTCAGGAGCCCGGGGGAAGGGTGTTGTAAGGCTCAGGGGAGTAGGGTTCAAAGGGTTAACAGTAAGTGTTGAGGGGGTTTTTTTAAGTTCTTTTCTGTTCTTGATTTCATTTTTGGAAGAACATCAACACAAATATAGCTATATGGTGTCATACACATTTTGTTTGTAGGAAGCCACTCATGCATTCCATTTTTTATTTTTTTGGGGTCTCTTAACACACCATTGGCTCGAACTACAGTTTCATGTTCTCTCCAACAAATCCACCTCACGGTTGTTAGCGAGCAGCATTTTGGTTGAGCACTGACTGTCTTGAGGTAACAGGGTTAAACCACTGAGCGGTTACCTGGCGCGTGGTGTTCGACAGAGGAATTTAGACAGACGAGAAAGTTGGACACATTGGCACAATTAAAACTTGTTTTGTAAATTTGATTAACGATGCATTTTTGCTTCAAGTCTTGCTGTTTATCATGGAATAGGTTACATGCAGGTAGTTGCTATACTTGTCCGCCAAGGAGAGTATAAAACTATGCTGTGTTTGACCAGAATTCCGATGTCTAGTCATTAACTGACAAAATTCAATTTTCGGATCTACGATTTCAACGAAACTCGCACAATCAACAGTCCATACCACAAGGTGACCCATACACGAACTTCATTGAGGGGCCTGCTATAGGCGGGGAGAACATGGCTTTCATTCACACGCCACATGCTCAGGCATCTCCATATCTCC
The DNA here is from genome assembly GCA_031763155.1 of Dirona albolineata. Taxonomy (NCBI): domain Eukaryota; kingdom Metazoa; phylum Mollusca; class Gastropoda; order Nudibranchia; family Dironidae; genus Dirona; species Dirona albolineata. The sequence continues at coordinate 10,235 of JARFNW010134789.1, read as the reverse complement.
CCCCCCCTATCCCTGACTCTCAGCACACACACACGAGTACACCCTTACACTGACACTCAAACACACCCATCTACATTATTATAATGATATGGTCTGTTACTGTTATTACTTCGTAATTAGTGGGCTATTCCTTCTGGGTACCATGATAAAATCACACAAACTTTGCATCTCACAGAAATAGTCTGGACTTCATCATGTCATGAATCAGGGTTTGTTTGGAAAGACGTTTGTTAACTAAGCCTATGTTATTGTTTTCAATAAGAGAGGATGGGATGGGGCAACGGGATGCGCGATATACGGTTGAGGAGGAGTCAATTTACATACGGTACACTTTTCACACGGTTTTGGTGAGAGTCGCATTGGTGAAGTATTTTTCTTCGTTTAGTTTGGGGCACATGAACCAGCACTTTGGGGAATACTTGAAGAAGGTGGCACTCCATTATAGTTTTCATTTTCCTCTTTTCTTGTCGCATACCAGCTGTCCTCTTCTCTAATTTACTGATGCTAGAATAAATAACTTCCCCTCCCTGCTCACCAAGCAAGCTAAGTCCTATTTTGTATTTCTCTACAAATGGGAGGCAGTGCTGTGGTGTTTTAAGATATGCTGCTTAGGTATAACTTTGTTTTTGAAATAGAGTCTGTATATTTCCATGTACGTTGTAATGTTTGTTCGTGTGACGCAGGTGGGAGGGATGGGTTGGTGTATGTCAGATGGTTGTGAACTTGTGCATGTGCCTCGTTGAGTGAGTCAAAGAGGTGTTTTACAGCAAACGCTTTAAATTCATTGTTCGATTGAAACAAAGCCTACAAAGTTCATTTACACAACGAATATGGTGTTTAAAAGTATGTGCCATCTTCTCAAGTAGATAAAAGTTAATTAACAGCAGCTAATATAATCTGTCGGAAATATAAACATGTGAGCAGTTGTTTAAAATAATATAGTTGCCTTCTTTATAGCATCCTACAAGCATTGCTATTGGTGACTCACTCAAATAACTTTATCTACAGGTAAGTAGAATGTATTCTAGTGCGTTAAAATAAAAGAAATTTAAGATAGTCAGCAAGTAAGTATGTGTTTTTTAACAGATAAAATAATAACTTACGTCAAATGACCCCCCTACACAGTGCCAAATTGAAACGGTAAGAATTCCACTTTAAATAATAAGTAGCTCCACACAAATCACACGGGGGAAAACAGCAAGTCTTGGGTGACATTTTGATATTAATCTGGTGAGTGTATGTTGGATAGTAACGGAGATTTTGTGGCGTGAAAACTATGTTAACTTGACTAATACACCATCCTCGCGCGTGCCGTAATATGGGTCATGCTGACCTCGCTGACCACCGACTCGTGCTACCTTGCAGCTGTTGATACGTGTCAGCGCGCTGGCAGCGAAGATGCTGTATTTTGGGCGAAACGAGCAGCCGTGATATATATATAAATCTTGATAATCTCATACAAACTTAAATATTGAAATTGAAAAAAAGCACTGACCGAGCCCTCTGAGCAGCCATGGCATGTGAACGATAAGCCGCCCTGTAGACAGTGTTCGTAGCAGGCAGGCAAGACAAGTTGGCTACCCTCTGGTTGAAAGGCTGAACCTGAAACAAGGCACAAGTATGTCATTCATCCACAAAAGTGTAAGGGACAAAAGAGAGAATCGTTCAGCAAAGGAAAAGAAAATTGTAAGCTGACAAAAAACAGGGCTCCCCAAACAATGTTGTTGTTGCTGCTGCTGCTCCATTTTGAGCAAAAAACTTTCATCAGTGGCCCCTTTTCATTGAGAACATTTTTCAACAAAAGTGGTTAATTTATAAACACCAATTAACTTCTTTCTTGATCAATTCACCTTTTGTACCTTTCGGTGTAAGGCTTTTAAGCATCATAAACAAACTTTCGCACTGATTTCTATCCAATGGCTTCCTTTTTGCATCTACAAACTTACATCACTTGTTTTTGATGGTTTCTGTAATTACTTCCTGCGATGCTGTTTTCAATTAACTATGAATGTAAAAATAATTAGGTAATGTAAAATAGCAAAGATGAAAATTAGCTCAGAACATATTATAATTACTCACCTGGGGCCATATATACACGGACCATACATTAACAATTAGAAGCACATTTTTGACACAATACAAGAGTGTCGCAGTGAATCATACTCACAACATTCCATGATTCATTATAAATTATATCATAATTCATGTAATGTTTTAAGTATAAATTTCTGCCAAATTGTGCTGTCAGTTAACGTATGGTCTGTGTATACAGGCGCTGAGCTAGAATCACAAATACAACCAGTTTGAGGCATTCAAAAGTTACATGAACCATTTGTATCTCTGAAAGATTGCTGGGGTTCGGTTTTTTTAAAATTTGGTTTGTTTTGTCATACCCTTAGTCTAAATACAATATTATTAAGACAAATACCACCCTCTTTGAGGTTAATCGAAACCATTACTGAACTGTGACCATTACTGAACTGAGATGACAAACCATTTCAAAAACACGATACACAATGATACGAAAACATACCACAGACTGCTCCTCCGTGGGGCCATTCAATTCAGTTTTGATCACAGCACAAAGGGGTTGACTCTTGTCTTCCAGTTTTATAGTTGTCTGAGGGACCAAACGAGGCATACTACCTCCTTTCATATCATCTGACCATTGACCAGCCTGTAATCTAGACAAGTATGAAATGTCTGACTGAGACATCTCTAAGATTCCCAGATGCTTGTTTTCCCTTAGTGTCGAGTGAAGCGCCTCGTCTTTAAAGATGGGTTTCTGCTCCATGGTGGTGTCCAATGGTTGGGGGTTGTTAATGGTATAAGAGATCAGGCCTGCAGAATCATGTCCAGCTTTAACTTTCACCCCTGTTGTTGGGAATGTGAAGGGGTTGCGCACGGCATGTTTTGAACTTGCCTTGCTTCCAAGCTGCTGTTGCTGTCGTTGCTGTTGTATTTGCTGGGGCTGTTGTTGTTGTTGCTGCTGCTGCTGAAGAATGAGGTTTTGATTGTGTTGTTGTTGCTGCTGCTGCTGTTGAAGAAATTGGTGTGGTGATTTATTACTGGGGTAGGGAGGAGGAGGGGGAGCATTATCAAAGTCAGTGGTGTGCAGAAAGTTGGTGCCTGCTGCTGCGGATGTTGAAATGTTCATTGAGGAAGTGGAGGGGTATGGATAGCTGATGGGCGTAGAAGTTTGCATCGGAACCTCCGTTGTTTGCACGGTCCCTACGCTGGAAAAGAATGATGGTAATGTAGACGTGGTGGAGTGGATGGGGAGGAACGAGGACAAATCTCCGCCGGACCCACTTGGGTTGGAGACTCCGGTAATGTCTTTGACGAATGTTGCATTGGGTAATCCGTCGTCTCCGTCACCGCCCGTTGAGAATTGGTTCTGCTGATGATAGGCATTGTTATAATTGTCACCTAACTCTTTGCCCATTATTAGAGACACAGTAGCGCCTTCGTTCCCACTCTGAGTGCTAAATTTTATCTGTGATATGTTGGTTATCCCACCACTCTGATCATCTGCAACGATGGATGCTAAGTTGCCAAAGTCCATGTCCACATCTATGGCTGTCTGCTTCGATTCACCGGGACCCGATTTCCGCCTCTTTACAATACCAGACGACACGGGTAGACCGGTGTGAAGTGTCTGAGCCAGACCTCCTATACCAACAGCTTGAATGCTTTGGCTCATTTTACCCTTGTTCCCCGAGCTCAAACTCAATCCTTGCTGTGGATTGACATTGCTGGAACTCACTGCACGTAAATGTTTGGACGCGGGGTTACTAGTCTGTGCCTGACCCTCCACTTTCATTACGGTGTCAGTTTGAACAGTGTGTTCCGAAATCCCTGATGAATCTGTCGCCTGAATTAGTCTTTGCAACATTGGTTGTTTATTATGGTCGTTCAATCCTGCAATGATCCCACCCACAGTAGAGGCAACGGACATTGGTGGGTATGAATTTTGTTGAGACTGCTGAATCCATGACGAATCATTGACATTGGCTACAGACTCCACAGGAGATGGCACGGATGATGCAGACAAGCCAGGCCCAGCCTGCTGAGCCTGTTGCTGCTGCTGCTGTTGTTGTTGAAATTGTTTTTGTAACTGTTGGTACTGTTGCGGCTGTTGCCGATGTTGTTGCTGCCTGGTGGAGTCTGCACTATTGACAGGTTTTTGTTGGGATGACACGATTTGATGAGCAGGTTTACGAGCAGTTAAGGATGACAGGGTGGTGGTGGACGCAACAGAGAAGTTGTGAAAGGTCGAGGAGTTGACTGATGAGGGTAATGGGGAGTTTAACAAAGAAGCTGTCAAAGGAAGATTTTGTTTGGTTTTGCTATTATTATGCTGGAGTAGACCAGAGTTAGAGCTGACATTTGGAGATGAAGGTACAGATGAAAGTTTGGATGCTAGCAACGGCATACTGGCTTCCAGGGTCTGAATTTGTGGGAGAGAATAAAAAAAAGAGAAAGATTCTTAAAATTAGCAATGGAAGTATCACCGCCAATAAAACCATTTTAACTTGATATTCAGTTGAAAAATGATAGGCATATTTCATAATTGACACTTACAACAACTCAATCCTCAGTCTTTTCATATATAATATCAATAAATGAAGGGTTCTCCTATAAAATACATCTGATCTAGCATTGACACACCTATGTTACCAACACACTAACTCTTACCTTCTGTTGTTCCATTTCCTTGATAGGATGTAATTGATGAGTGTTGTTGAAAGCTTGATGATCAGACGGTGGCCCGGAGGATGCAGCGCTAGTATTCTGTCTGGAGGTCAACTGAGCATCCAGGCTCCACGAGCCTTTGATCTGAGATCGCAGCTGCTGATGCATGGCCACCCTTTGGGCACTGGCACTCTGGCCGTTGGCTTCCAGTTTAATCTGCTGGGCAACTTCCATGGCACTGCGGGGAGAATGGCGGGGTGATGAGGCGGACAAGGAGTGACCGCTGGTAAGAGGACCCCCTTGATTTAAACCTGATGGAATGTTTGTAGTTTTGGGGATGTGAGAGACGTTGACAGTTTGCACAGAGCCGGCAGAGGCCGTTAATAAATTTCCTACACTGGCGCCGCCATGTACCTGCTGAAGGGGCGACAAGCCCTCTGGGGGAGATCCTCTCTCGTCCAGATTAGAAGTCTGGTTCAAGAACATCCCTGAATCATACAATGTTGTTGGTATGAAAGTATTATGCTGAGATGGTAACGTGGTGGAGACATTGGTATTCTTGCCGGCTGGAGATATTCTCGAGGCTGATGGAATTGTGTGATTGGAAGCTTGAACAGACGACACGCCAACTGAAGGGGATGATATATCTGGTTTTGCAGCATTCAGGATGCCCATAGGGTCTGGCATGTTCCCTTGTAACACTGACAGGAGTAAGTTTTGGGTGGAACTTTGTGATGTGTCTGCCATAACTTTCACAATCTGAGCTGTAATACGGGACGGTGAAAGTTCACGACTGAGAGATGAGCTTTTGGTTGTTGTGGCAGAATGGTTTGGGTCCTTCCCAGCTGGTGACGGTGAAAGAACCTGTGCATTAGATGGCGACATGGCGGGGGAAAGATTTGCTGGCGTTGTGCTGCCTACATGAGTTAGAGGGCTGTTGACTGATTTGCCATAATTCAAACTGTCTTGTATACCTGACGCGGATGAGGGGGAGTTTTTATGACTGGATCTCTTAGGTTGAAACTGGTGCTGCATGTGCTGTGAGCGTGGAGCAGACATGCTTTCCCCAACCTTGAAATCTTTTTGCTGCTTCAAGATGGCAGCAACAGTTTTTGAAGATGTGTTTGAAGACGTGGCAGATTGATGGCTTGAGGTCAAACCAGCCGGATTCATTTTTCCACTACCTTTAGAAGACCTGGACTTTTTCCGACTTACTTGTGGCATCAAATCATCCTCATTGTAAAGATTGCTATTGAGATAAAATAAAAAAGATTCCAAAATTAGTTATGCTTGGAATTCATGGGAGTAAGTTGCTATTTTGACGCTTGGATCAAGTAAAAAGATTTGATTCTCTACTACTCTTTGTATGTATTCAAACATTGGTGAGGGCAATAACCCACACATTTGAAATACATGATGATAGTCTACCCTCCATAATCACAACTGATTGGGAAAGGACAAAAGGTTTCAATTAGGTCTGTATCATGATTAGACACAGATCTTAAAAAGTATGACACTATATATTGATAACAACCTTTACCACTCTCTGAAATCACACGTGACGAGAAAGATACCTTAATTTCCAATATCAAGATCCTAGGGATCAAAACGGTTTTTTTATGCTCGATTTTCGTTCAGGATTTTAACATCTCATGCTAGCATGCTCCTTAATCATAATATTTTGTCACAACAGATACATTTTAAACTAGTAAAAAAGTGAGGGTCCCAAACAACCTATTTTAGTCAAGGCCCATGGAGGTGCAAATCAGATTTATTTTAATTAATTATCAATGACTTTCACTTTAAGAGGTAGAATCAATTGTTTTGAATGAAATGCTGTGATTTTAACAGAGAGAGTGGAATGTAGTGGTATGAATTCATTTTAACCCTAATCGCATGTCGTGTTTTTACCCCTTAATCGTACGTCGGGGTTACCCCACAACAATATAATAGCCTTCTATAGTAAAATAAAAACTTTCCCTATTCATACGTCGGGGGTAATTTTGTTACCCCGCAACAATAATAATATAAGAAAAAACAAAAACTATCCCTATTCGTACGTCGGGGGTAATTTTGTTACCCCACAACAATAATAATATAAGAAAAAACAAAAACTTTGAAAAACTATCCCTATATGTACGTCAGGGGTAATTTTGTTACCCCGCAACAATAATAATATAAAAAAACAAAACAAACTATCCCTAATCGTGCGTCGGGTGTGATTTTGTTACCCCATGATGATTGTATAATTATACAGACAGTTGATTACGTTTTTTTCTCTTTCGAAAGTGGGGGCACAAAATTATCCCCATTTGGAAAAAAGTGACATGTTGCGAAATCGCCAATGGTCACTATGTTATGCAGTTATTTGCCATCATTTGGGCAGAACCCTTTGGAAAAGTGAATATTCTATGTTATGCAGTTATTTGACATCATTTGGGCAGAACCCTTTGGAAAAGTGAATATTTGAGGATTACTGAAAATTTCAGCGAAAAATTTTAATTTTAAGTTTTCTTACAAGCAAAAAAGCAAGGCCTGGGGTAACAAAATTACCCCTGACGTACGATTAAGGTTAATAATACTTCAGACTCTTTTCAATGACAATGTAAGTGTACAACAAGCTGTATTCGTTTGTTCTTAAAATGCACCTCACTTCATATCTCTCCAAAACATTCAATAACACGAAGTATGTCGTATGGCTATGAAGCATGACTATAAATAAAACCAACATTTTATAATCATAATGACACGCAGAGCAAAGGAAACCACCGGGTATCAGATTCAGATTAAACGTAAATTGACATCATGAACTATACCATAAATTCAATGTCGCATACCTCACAATCATGTGATGTCATTTTGGAATGACCTCACTTTCTATTACTAGCACTGAAAATGGAGTGAGGATTAGCGCCACTGGGAACATGAGTGCCGCTCACTTAAATTAAATGTATGGAAGGAGTTGAGACCAGTAAAGCGCTGAAATTATAGTACTATGCAACACTGCGGTATAAGATGACCACAAGATCAAGAGAGCCAAATTGAGGTCCCCTTGCACTTGCTGTACTGTTGCCTCACATTATCAATATAAGCAAAGGTCAAGACTATGCCAGGAAGGAATAGTATTGACTATGCCAGGAAGGAATAGTATTGACTATGCCAGGAAGGAATAGTATTGACTATGCCAGGAAGGAATAGTATTAACTGTATGCCAGGAAGGAATAGTATTGACTATGCCAGGAAGGAATAGTATTGACTATGCCAGGAAGGAATAGTATTAATACTTTAACTATGCCCCATTCTGCAAAGGACTCATTGGGTGAGACAATCATATTTCTGCGCAGAGTACCACAATATGAAGTACCATGGATTCTTCTACCTAAAAAAAAGGCATTTGAATTTGAACCAGTGGGCCTGAGCCCGAGCGAGACAGTTCGTCGATTCATAAAAATCCTACTATGTTTTGACAAAGTGCAACACACATTAAGTAAGTAGTCCTAGCCTAGCCTGAATGAGAGTGAAGAGATGTACTATTACTATTCTCTATATATTATCACCATGGCCATGACCATCCATCACACTTACTTTGACTTTGAGTTTGAGAGGCAACACTAACAACACACAAACAAGAGTGAGAATGAGAGAGAAAGGCCAAATTTTATGCATGTAGCCTGTAGCATGGATACCCTACATATATTCTGTTGACTAACTTATCATAATCCAAAAGTGAAACTATGAAACTCTGAAAAGGGGACCAGATTTCAATTTCAGTGGTGCAATGTCAATGAATGTGATGATTGCATTGATTGCAATGCAAATTGCAAAGCACAACTTCTTGTACTTTAAATTTAAACTTTACGACTTGCTACAAATCAGAGAGGCAAAACAAACCCTTAATTTGGAGCAACAATATAGACTATTCCTTATAGACCAGTGAGCTAATTAGAATAGAAGTTGAAATGTTTTATTTTCTCAGAATCCGAACTGAAATTGACCCTCACCAAGACAAGAATGACCAGAGCCAGAGCCAGAACTGTTTACTTTCCACCAAGAAGATGAAATGTGCAGCGACGAATCCGCATGCAAATCATAATGCCGAGACACGAAATCATAACTTGAAATCCTACCTTTTAGCTCTACATGGCACATTAGATTTGACACAGAGAGTGAGAAAGAGAAAAAAAAGAGCATGAAAAATGTGTTACAACAATCATCAGTCTCCTCAGACTCAGTCGCGACACAGAGAGAAGTGTTCACTGTTCACCCCATTGGAATCCAGTGATTATCGAAAGAAAAAAGGCCGTTAGAAGACTGCACTCTCCATTATATCAATGAAAACGGTTGCAGAATACTGACTAAATGAATAAATATTAATTATATCCACAACCTACGTCTGCAGATTTTGATTTGCGTTGAACACTTTGGATTGTTTGTGTCTCTTATCAAAATCTTCAGCCATATTAGAGTACAACCATAAACACATGAACCAAATGAAAGGTACACACGTTTTGACGACGTCATACGTAAAGGTGTTGTTTGTAGACAATCGACTCGGGAGATGAATCCAAGAGCCGTGACATAAAAAAGTGGAAGTATAAAAATATGCTAATACTTGTAATTAACAGCTTGGAAAAGAACACTAACCATCGCTTTTTATTTATTTTTGGCACAGATCCATTTGTGGATTCAATTTATTCTGGTTTGACCTAATACTTCACCATGAAGTGGACCACCGGGAATTGAGAAAACGAAAGTAGACAATCACTTTCCTTTTATTTACTTTTACTTTCTCAAGTTGGTGACCACATTTTCTAATTTCTATCTATCCAAGGCAAGACTTAAAAAGAGGTGACTAAGAAGAAGACTATCTAACAATAGTGGCCCGTGGCCCACAAGGTGCTGTCAATTCAATATGGGTGGGAATTCGATATAATTATAATAATGAGAAAGAAAGGATGTGGAACAAGCTGAAAGACAATTTATTTATCTCAATCTCGCAGATTCATGGGTCATTGTCGGTGGTTGTTGTTGATGATGAGTACACCTACTTCTCAAGTTCAAGTTGTCTCCAGCAATGTAGCACCCACCAATGCCCAATGTATGCACATATCCACCAAATAGTATTATACAGGCATCCACTTGGCAATGATATTATATGACAATTGAATTATTTGACGTAATGATGATAATGACAGATGTCCTTGGTCCAATCATTTTTTTTACAATGTGCAGAGCTATTAAAGTAAAATTGAAATTATAGGTATCTATAGCACAGTATTCACCAGGGGTGTAAATCTTTAAGATTTCGTCTGATTTCAGACTTTTTGCTTTTTCCTCAAATGGGCTGAAAGTGTTAGTAGGATAATGGTTAGCCCCTTTTTTTAAAGCCAGCACCATTCAATTCTTAATCACAAAATAAATGTGACCTATCACACAGAGTTGCTGTGTACATGAATACTGCCGATTCTAATCGCTTACAGCCGAAACCAACACACTGTGTGTCGCTTTGCTTACAGCGGTCCAAGTTGATGAGTGTGTGT
>JARFNW010134778.1:0-10983 GCA_031763155.1 Dirona albolineata | reverse complement strand
AATTGGGGCGAACCATGTCCGTAATTGGGGCGAACCATGTCCGTAATTGGGGCGAACCATGTCCGTAATTGGGGCGAGGGTGTCCGATATTGGGGCGAGGGTGTCCGTAATTGGGGCGAGGGTGTCCGTGATTGGGGCGAAGCTTGTCACTGTTTTAAAACATATGTGTGCATAGACGTACTAAGTACTATATTATATATTAATAAGTCACTGCGAACCAACTCCATGGAAGCCGGAGGAAACAAGCTTGCTCCACTTGCTTACTTGACTTTTGGGTTAAAAATAAATCAATCTTGCCTGCTTGAAAGAGGATAGGAAGACAGTAAGAGAGATGCCTTGCTTGCTTGGGGTCTTGGCCATTTTTCATGGTCAAGATATAGTTATATAGTCCATTGCATTGCGACTTTACTCCATCAATGGAAAATGGTATATATGGCTTCAAATTATAGACATGTAACACAATTTATTTCGCTATTTCCAGTTTGCATCATGGCGTGTGATCAGTGATTGGGTTAAATGTGTCATTTGCCAGAAAGAGACTAATGAACTAATGTGTCCTTTGTTAATGTCTGGTTCAAGCCAAAGTCATACAATAGAATTTTACTCGCTATTTTTCGATAACGTTGAACAATATCGGGCAAATTGATGCCGTGAAACTTCATTTTGGTATTGAGGAAACAGCTGATAACTTTGCGTCGCATTTTGCTTCCTGGCACAAAAGTTGTCATTTGATTGATAACCGGGAAAACGAAGACACCCTCCTGAGGACATAGAACGAATACAGCCTAAACGTAGATAACTAGACGTGCAGTGTTGTGCACTGTGCAAAAAAGGTATTGAGAAAGGTTCTCTTCATGAAGTTCAAACGTTACAGCAAGATGAAAACATGAGAAAAATGGCAACAGAACTAAATTATACTGACGTTCTGACTAGGATTTATGGGGTAACATGATTGAAATTATAGCAAAATACCATTTGAAATGTCTAGGAATCGTTACAGATCGTTCATCAGACAGCAAGGCATAGCAGAGGAAGATACAGATTCTGAAATGTATGGATCGATAGCATTCGTTGAGATCATACGGTACATTAAAGAGCGTGTGGTTGACGGGATATTTTTATTCAGGTTGAACGAAATACACCATCGTTATGTGCAAACGTCTAGAGTCTTCATAGAACAATAAACAGATCTAGACTCAAATAAAAGCTTTACCAACAGCACGAGAACAATTTGATGGTCGAAACATTATTTTTGTATTTGAAGAAGGGATGACAAATATTATGTGTGAATCGATGAATACAAAAGACTTTTCTGAAGATGCTTGTTTCCTGTCCAAGGTATTTTTGCCATGTTGCAGATAGCAGATAGCTACGTGACAGACAGTTTGAAAGCAAGCACACGGGGAAAACGTGGGAAGGGTGTCCGAAGGAAAGTATCGGGAGGAACAAAGTTGCCTGGAAAGTGGATGAAGTTTCTTCGGTATCCAACACGCAAGATAGAACTGTTTGCGTTTTTGGCTGATAAAATAAAGCTGTTCAACTGGTCATCTAACAAAAGTGTTACAATATGGAATACAGTCGCGTCACTTGGAACCAACAATCGTATGCACCCCTGCAACCACGAAGAAGCAGACACCAGAATTGTTGTCCATGTTTTGGATTGACTCGAGTGCGATGCAAAGACGGTCCAAGTGCACACTGTTGACATGACACAGACGTTATTGTCATACTTGCAGGTGCGTTTCATGACATTGTCGTAAAACATCCTCTTGCCGACATCTGGGTCGCCTTTGGCACACGAAAAAGTCAGAAATTATATCACATAAATGCCATATGGGAGCAGAAATCAAGAGCATTGCCCTTTCTCCACTCGTTGTATTGACATATTATCAGAAAATACTCATTATCATGTTGGGTAGCCTTGGAATGCTCTTTACTAAATAATGATATAATATTACATATTACGATAAAGACATTCATAAGATAAAACCCACTTTTGGATCTTACCAAAACTCTTTGAAAAATCATACACCCCATGCCAATAACGTTATAATTGGTAGCTCAGTGGTTAAACCAATCGAATTTGGTTCGGGAGGTCACGGGTTTGATTCGAGGTGGAAGCACTGGATTTTTGTTCAAGACCTTGATCCCACTAGGCGCTCTGCATTGCGGCTGAATCCTGCTTTATTCCGATCCACCCATGGAATAGACCCTAGAGACAAATGGATGAATAAAGTGAATATCATTATGTTTATTTGTTTATCGAGTCCCCTTTATACCGCTAAAGCAGTGTAGGGCCAGCCAAATGTCAAGCTATGAAGGGTGTACATGACAAATGGGAATAAATCAAAATGTCAATGATGACTTCACCACTCATCACCTAACACATGACCAGAAAGACTCTGCATGAGGAATTAAAGACGAGCAGGTGATGAGCCCACCGCGTGTGAATATTATTATGATTTACTGAATCCCTTTCCTTGTATCAAACTACGCCAGGTTGACGGTCATATTGAGAAAGACGCCAGACAAAAGTACCTGATGCTGACCCTGATGCATCCAACGAGCCACGATTCGGGCAGTTATACCTGCAAGGTGGTGTGCATAGGTGACGGAGCTCATGAAATACACATCGAATCCAGCAAGGAACTGACCGTGAAGGGTAAGATACCCATGTGATGTTATTTGATTGATTTAAAAAAAAATGTTCGTAAGTACTTCCAGAAGCTAAAAATCCGAATATAAGGTATGCAAACAAAGGGAAAATTCTATAGCTTCAAATGTAAAAAAAGGAACAAGACAAACACCGTTTCGGTTCTTCCCTTCAACAGCTAACAAATCCAGAAAACCCCCCCACATAAATCACAAAAGTACTGTGTAGCTCAAGTAGTCTCACAACAGTATGGTCCCTGCGGCAGGGCAACCGACCAAAACTCGTTCTTTGTTTTGTTACTTGAAGTTACCAATACCATTTTCCCTTTATTTGGTTTGCATACCTTCTGGTTATAACTGATCCAAAGCCGCCCTTAGCGGCGTACAAGTACCATTGAATATTTAACACAGGGTTGATAATTGTATTGTAATGTAATGTGATGTAATGTATATAATATGTGCATTTATATAGGGCTTATTAACGACCATCACCATGCTCTAAGTCTAAGCACGTTGTATTTGGCCGAGTGCAATTTTTGGACGGAGACATCGTTGCATATAGCCGAGGGAACCTCCGAATGTATCGTCGTCTCCGGTAGGACAAGGTAATTGAATGTATAACCAAGTTCACAAAGGTTTTAATATCAATAAGATTCAGACAAGTCAAATTATATTCACTTATGCATTATACGTCAGCTGGAATCATCAATCATTATTTTACCGCTACATTGTATTCCTTTTGTTAAAAAATATGTAAAAAGAACTTGCCGTATATGCGTCCTGCAGGATTATTTTGAAAGCTTAATATGCATATAAAATTGTTCATGATAAAAAATGTTGAATATATCTACTTTTTAAACAGTTTGTTTTAGTTTTAAACCTTTTTAACTTTAGACACCATGTAATATGCGAACGGTGTACATCTACATGCAAAGTAAAGTAAAGTAAAGTTCCCCATTCGTTACTGAGCGTGTATGCAAGTGTAGACACTGGAATATATTATGAGACCTACGGCATAATGTGGTAGTTTGCTATTGTTTTCTACACCGACGCTACTTCTGCTAGATCCGAAAAGAAGTAGGTACCCATTTCGTTGCTGGGTGGTCAGGGAGGTCACACTATAAATCGTTCTACCTAGACAGGGATTCGAACTCGGTTCACCTAAGTGGCAGTCAGACGCTGTTCAGATTGACGTACCAGTCCTCCAAAACATGACGGAGATTATTACATTCTTGGAACAAATAAGTTTAAAATCCACAATCACTGTCAACCATTAATTCTTCCACTGCTGATTTTAGACGGGTAAAACCAATCAATACTTCGCGAGAAATGTGCACTAAATGTCCACCAAGATAATGGCAAATGAGCGCTAGTTTCCTATAAACGGAAACATAATAGGGGATACATAAATTCAATGCAACGAGTCGGCCGGAGTTTATTTCTGTGTTTGAGATTCAAAACATAATCGTAAAGGACACTCTGTGGGGCATGTGGGGTGGCGGCATAGCTCAGTGGTAGTGAGTCGGTCTGCTGTTCTCGGATGGACAAAAATAAAATATACATATTCTTCTTTTTCTCACTGGCACTGCAACACGATCATACTATCATTCAATTCATTGCGCGGTATCATTGCATGGAGAAAATCGGAAAGGACGGATTGACTGACCGAGGGATGGGCAGATTGGTGATAGGATGAATTAAACGTTGGAATAAATCTTTATGTAATGTCACTAATGTATTAATACTGTTTCCTTCTAGCGGAGTTTGGAAATAACAGACTTGAGCAAATTCTGTCAAACTTAATTAAAAAGATGACACATTTGGAGAGAGAGGACTTGAAACTTTGGCAGGGGATGCATGGATTAGAAGACAAAGGTAAAATATATATTTAACTCTGATACTATGATAATAAAAGTGATGATGTTTCGAATAGTGATGATAATGATATTATTATTACTATTACTACTACTACTACTACTACTACTACTACTACTGCTGCTGCTGCTACTACTACTACTACTACCACTACTACTGCTGCTACTACTACTACTACTACTACTACTACTACTACTACAACTACGACTACTACTACTACTACTATTGCTACTACTACTACTACTACTACTACTACTACTACAACAACTAATACTACTACTACTACAGCTACAACTACTACTACTATTATTACTACTACTACTACTACTACTACTACTACTACTACTACTGCTGCTACTACTACTACTACTACTACTAATACTACTACTACTACTACGACTACTACAACTACTATTGCTACTACTACTACTACTACTACTACTACTACTACTACAACTACTACTACTACTACTACTACTACTACTACTGCTACTTTACTGGTGGTGGTGGTGCTCCTAATGAAAACACAGTAACCAGATATGCCAGAACCATTATTTAAATAACAGCCTATAGCGAGGGACGGGACTCCGGATGGGATAGGATACTGGGCAACTTGGCACTAGCATCTTGGCTTTTGGTTCGTCATACAGTGGTGACTAATTCTAACAGACCAAAAACAATATTTGGACGGTTAGAATTAATCACCACGTACTGTCTGTCGAGCCAAACCAATCTGCTAGTATCAAGTTGTCCGGTGTCCTGTCCCGTCCGGAATACCGTCCCTCCACTATAGTATTATTTAATAAGTACTTGTCCTTGTGGCCAAATCAAAGGCAATTTGTATGATTTAGATTCTATTCTATCTCATATGTTCCCCAGTCCAAAGAGATATCCCATCTCCTACGCCTTCCACTTCCAAAACAACCGAGAAATCACCATTCTATACTCAAACCACAACCCTGGAAACCCCCACCACCCTACCGCCTTTGTCACCAACCTGCACTCGGAATTATGTAGGTGTCCCATCTTGCCATTTCGACAAGGGGTGGTGTGGGGGGTTTGAATCCAAGTCTCTAGGAGGCGGAAGGCTGTCTTGGAAACGAGTAATGAACGCTCAGGGCGTTTCAGGTACCAAAATAGAACGGGATTTTCCCACAAGAAAAGGGTCAAATGGTAAGATGTGTTTTTAAATACTTGACTTGTCACATTTGGTATCCTAGTTCTGTCATTTTGCGTCTCGACACACCCACTCTCTTAGTCTAGTACTTACTGTTTGTTGGTTACGTCGTTCTATGTGTGTGCCTGGCCTCTATTTGACTACCTGAACTCTTGTTCTTTGTCATTAATATCATTTTCCACCCCTAAGCAACACTGATAATGATTTTTATGATCAATAGTTCCTCACTCTCTCGCGCCCCCATTCCCACACCCGCCCCATCCTAACCCCATCTATGTTTTACTTGTGATTGTTCCTTGTTAATTTTCGCTTGTCAAAGTCCTGTTGGTGGAATGGAAACATCGCTGTTTTGTACTGGCAATCACTGAAGCTATATTCATACTTTACATTTTCACCCAGAACAATTACATTCTCACATTCTTTTTCACTCACACCCACTGACTCCCCACTCACACTCACTCATCGTTTTAGAGTTGCCCTTTCTTTACCCACCTCCAACCCAACCCTCCCACTCTAGTCTCTCCGCTTTTGTGTCTTAGTACGTCGTTCAACATCCAACAAAACACACGGCTCTGATACAACCAGCTTGAGATCTCCCTACCAGTTTGTGTTTTATGTTTCGTATAGACAGTCACTATCCGTGAATTCCTTTCGTTGCAGATGGAAAAAAGGATCGTTTATTTCTCTCTGTTCTAGCAGCCTTAGATAGAAATCTTCTACTCCTATTTGATGTAACACATTCTTTGCATACTGGATGATTCGAGTCTGATCTTGAAAAAGTTAAACACTTTTAGTAATATAATTGGTAACAGATACAACGTGATCTTAAACATAATATCAATCTACTCAAAATCAGAGCATGAAAATACCTTAGGAATGACTCCGAATCCGAATGACAATGCATTCTACAAAGACGTAAATCATGTTTCTAAGTAGAGCTGTGCTCGATTCCGATTCATAAATCGATTTTGGCGATTCTCGATTCAGAGTCAATTAATCGATTCCAGAGTCAGAATCAACCACGATTCTGACTCTCCCCGAACCAACACGAAAGTCGAGAGTTGAAGTTGAAAAGTTTGACGCTCGATCCAAGTCATTTGAAGTTGGACAGCTGCGTCGTCTGACGTCACATAATTGACGCCACATTCACCCCCCCCCCCCCTTTCCCGGTGTGCCGCGCACATAACATTTTCAGTTCGCGTGTCATTATTGCTCTTCTCCTGTTTTATCCACCTCCCCCTCATCCTACCCTAAAATTAACAAGCATCTTTAGGGCGGCACATCGGTATGGTTTGGACTAGTCTATTATGTTTGTACATTAAAATCAACGCGTGATTAAATTATATTAGATGCAATAACCCCCTATTAAAAAGTAAGTTGCACAGGCTCAACCATTAGGTGATTTAGTGTGTATGTGTGTGTGTGTGTGTGTGTGTGTGTGTGTGTGTGTGTGTGTGTGGGTGTGTTGGTGTGTGCGCGCGCGTGTGTGGGTGTTATTTGTTCATTTATTTTTTCATTTACTATTTTCTTAGCAATACGGCACTGGTGCTAATAGATTCATTACCCCCCCCCCCCCCTTAAAAACCACCCAAAAAACCAAAACAAATACGACAAATAAACAAACAACCCAAAATCAAACACAAAAGGCAACAAACCACAACACAAATATTACCTCTCTCCCCTAAAACATACACACACGATTTCGTCATCTAACGACTTGGCAATCCTTTGGTTTTCTCTGATTCTGACGCCTCGTTAGACCCCAACGATTTTCAACTCCAACCCATCTCAACTCCACTATGAATCGAATCGTCCAACATTAGTTGAATCGGTGAGAGTTGAAGGGTTGGTGAGAGTTGAAGGTTGGAGAATCGGAGTCGATTCTCTCGATGCTCGGTTCTGGAGAGTCAAACATTGGTGAGTCGGAAGGGAAACGCGAGTCTCCCGCCTCTAGTTCTAAGCGGGGGGATATAAAGTCCATAGAAATCTGAAGAATGTACCTCATATATTTAATATGAAATCATGTTTCAACCATCCCCAGGATATTTTGCATCCCTAGATGTCACAAACATCACCATCCCTAATGGCTCCAAGGCTCGTATCACAGGTGACATCTTCGTTAAAGACATCAAAGCTGTTTGCATCCAATTCTACTACGCCACCACCGGACCTGAGGTTCCAACCCTCTCTGTCTACAACACTGTAAAAGATGGATCGCAGGAGGTGGATCATATCATTGGCAAGGTCAATGACGACACTCAAGGCCACTGGAAGATGATTCGTTTTGAGTCATGTGTAGCCAGCCTATCAAAAGTAATTTCCACAATAATATTACAATAATAATAATGATGACGTGCCGAAGACTTGAGTGAAAATATGCCATGCGGTTTGATGCTGGTTGGAGCACACTTCCTGCAAAGTGATTATATTCCTATGTAGAAACGACAATGATAACATGACGACAATGGTTTGGAAATTTTAAAATTATTTTCCCCCGGAGACTAAATTATCTACGTTATCTGCATAGTGTCTGTATAAAACAATGCCAATGGTTCACAGCGTGCAGTGACGTCACGTTGGGCGCCCAATTATATGATGTGAACTTTTGCTGTTTTCATTTCGTGGCTAACCCATTTATTATGTTTCTTTATAAAATGCATACTTTTCAATTATTTCATCCCCCCCCCCCCTATGAAACTGACTCATAAAGCATATTATTGATTAAACAACTTATTATTATCTATTTCAGATTAGTTTCGAGAGTGAGAAATTGTCTACGTCTTCGCTGGTCGGTGTGGACTACATTGCCATCACGCGCTCTAACATGGAATGTCCACAAAATATGACGAAACCAACGACTAGATTAACAGCATCACCATCGACAACGACGACAACAACAACAACAACAACACAACCATCAACATCATTATCAATTGTAACATCGTCAACAACAACAAAGCCAACGACATCAACACCAGGAGCATCAACAACGATGAAAACATCAGCAGCAGCAACCAGTTCAATGAGAACATCATCACCAACAACGCAAACATCAACAACAATTCATTCTTCTAGTCAAACAACAGCAACGTCAACAAAAGCACTGTCAACAACAGTAACGTCAACAAAAGCAACGCCAAAAACAGCGACGTCAACAACAGCAACGTCAACAAAAGCAACGTCAACAACAGCAACACCTTCGCCAACTACTACAACTACTGCCACCACTACTACGACACTGGCTCCCACACCGAGCCCTACAACAACCACGACCATATCAAAAGCTGTTAGTACCCTCACCCCCACGCAGATAACTCCCCTGCGTACGTCTGCAATCCCTTCAACAACAAAAACCCACCAAGTCACGGACCATGACGACACAACACAGTCTATTACCACTGCCAAACCAAAATCAACTAAAGAGATATCTTCTACTACCCTTACATCTACCATCAAACAAAGGCCCACAATCACACAACCGACAACTACAACAACTACCACGACAGCAACAACGACTACTGTTACTGCTACTGCTGCTAGTACTTCTACTACTCCTGCTTCCGCTTCTCCTTTTACTACTGCTGCTGCTGCTGCTACTTCTACTATTACTGCGGCTGCTGCTGCTAGTACGGCTACCAAAAGTAGTTTGCTGCCTATAAAAAACGTAACTGTAAATCCTAGTACACTCCTAACAAAGATAACAACAATAACTCGATCATCATCACCACCATCATCATCACTACCACCATCGTCATCATCACCACCACCACCATCATCATCACCATCATCATCATCATCATCATCATCATCACCATCATCATCATCATCATCATCATCATCATCATCATTATTATTTCAACAACATTTCCCAATCCCTTTTATTTTTACAAGAGGCAATGACGAGTGTCTGATTTACGTGCCTGTTCAAACCCTAAACAACCCGACAGAGTGATTAATCTAATCGATAATTACAGAATTGGGTGTTTTTGTGAACAGACCATTAGTAATGTTATTGTGTCATTAACTCTCTTGGGTCAGACTCCGCGATCCAATAATAACATTAGCGACTTTGTGATTGCCTGTCTGACGGTACGGACACGGCGCGACGAGAGCGTCATGTGGCGTAATCAGTCAAAGCATTCTCGGAGATTGGTGTGTGAATATTATCGTGTCAGTAGTTTGCAGGGCTTGGAATATTATGCAGATGACGTAGTATCTTAGCTTAATTAAACTATTTAACTAAACAAGACATACACAAAATGTGTTTAAATTGGAAGCCCACTTACAGATCTCAACAAAACTTCTGTTTCCAACATTAAACACAAAAATGTGACAAATTATACCAACTAAAGCCGTAAACAAAATATTAAAAATCAGTGGCTTTTAACGAAGTTCTTTCAATATCAACTTTGATCAGCTTATTGGGTAGAGAAATATACTTTTAACTGTATATGCATGTTTTAAAGTCTTTATAAGCAAATAAATTGTCTGACAAATCCCCTGGATTGACTTACCGATACCTGCGTCAAATTCTAATGTCGCTGGTACTGTTGTGTCGGTAGTACGGGACGCGCACGCAATCGCAATGTCGTTATATCAATACAACTGATAACGAACACCGAATAAACCAATCAAACCCTCGCGTAATTCGCTTTTTGATTCGGACGCATCCACGAACCCAATGCATTATTGAGCAAAATATTATTGTGTTGTGTTTATCCTGTTCTGGTCGCTTTTTGGTTATATTTATAAATGGTGGATTTTTTCGGCTGATATGAAGGTTTATTAAGGAATATTTCGTGGTGATTAAACTTACTTATATTTTGTTTAACGTCTACAAAAAAAATTTTGGCAGGTAAGTGGCGAATATCGTTGTTTGAAATCATTAAATAACGTCAGGAATCGGGACAGATATCATTGTGTCAGCAGTGATAATATGAAACATACTCAAAAACATGTATGCTGTTAGCAATCATTTGGGAAACGGTTATAATATTATTTCCCTCGGCGCATTCTTTGAAGATGACCTTTCCAAGCCTAGCCAAGTTCATTGCACATAGGAATAAGAAATTCCACTAGAGCTAGAATACATCTCATTTCAATAGAAAATGCTTGCTTTGGTTTTTGTTTGGTTTCAGTTGGGGTTTTTTTCTTGTTTCGTTTTGGTTTGTTGTTGGGTTTTTTTGTGGGGTTTTTTCGGGGGGGGGGGGGGGGTTTTTTTTTTTTGTTTTTTTGTTTTTTTTTGGGGTTTTTTTTTTTTTTTTTTTTTTTTTTTTTTG